>JZKD02S2240012.1:87963-108140 GCA_000966675.3 Picea glauca
AAGGATGGCAGTACTGTTAGAGGTCACCATCCTTCTTCAGATTTGTAACTTTCTGATTCTGGCTGGCCAGAATGCCAACTAATGAAACATATCCGTTCTTGTTAAAAAAAAAAATCTCTCAAAAAGTTAATTAGCGTAATTAATTAGTGCATGGTTCAAAGTGCAGCACAACGAAAACAAGAAAAGTAGTTTAACTGTGTGACACATAATATACACATGATAGGAATCATGTGTATATTAATTTATATTGGTTCAATTGCATTGATATGATATGTGGGCAAGTGCAGGTTTTTCAGGTGGCGAGACTACCAAAAATTGGATATTCAATGACAAAGTTCCCAAAACACAATGCCATCATATGGTCCATGATAGGGTGTTGATCCTAGTTCTATCAAGAAGGGCAGATGCATTTCCGACCATGTATCCTCTGAAACTTGGAGCCGTGGGAGAATGGTGTTAAGTCACGCTTCCCTAGACGTGTGATAAGGAATGTGAGTTGCCTATTGGGGAAGCTTGGTCAAGGTAGTTGACACTTCCGCTTATGGTTCTATCTGGAGTTAGGTCAATATAGGTGTCACTCCAGTATAATCCAGCGGAGGAAGGATAGAGTTGGGAAGACATAAGTAGGTTAGAGAGGGAGGGTGTTAGAGTAGTTAAGAGTGTTGTGGTGTTTTAATATTATAACAGTAGGGCATGACTTACTCTTTGCTCTTTAATAATAAATGCTTAGCTCAATTACAATTATCTAGGAAATTGTTGCATTCATGTTAAACTATTGTGATTGATAAATTTTGCTAATGATGTTAATGATTGGTTATTCATTATGAGGTTGATTGCACTATTGATTGGATTGGAAGCATACATGAAATTTCATTAGATGTGATGATTGTTTTCATGAGTACACGCACAAGCTATGTATGCGCCAACTACACATACATACCTTGCTCATGTACATTAGTATTTATATATGTATTAAATTAAGGATGTTTGTTTTTCTGATCTAGATGTATAAATTTTACTATAATGATATTAATTAAGTGAAATGAATAAAGTTAGTGATGTTAATTAAGTGAACTGATTAGAGTTAATGAGATTAACTAAGTGAATTCAATGAAATGAATAAAATTAGTGATGTTAATTAAGTGAATTGATTAGAGTTAATGAGATTAACTAAGTGAATTGAATAAGTTAAAGATATTAATTAAGTGAATTAATTAGATTTAATGATCTGATTAATCGAGTTGATTTAATAAATTGAGCTAGTTAGATTTAAATCTGATTTATTTAGTTAGATTTAATATTTTATTTAAATGATTGAAATATTTTATTATTTATGTATGTGTGTTGTGTGTGTGAGAGATATGCATTAGTTGAAAAGCACTAAAAGTGGGTAAGATATTCATTTCTATTATTGAAGTTAAGAAAGTGGACAGAGAGGATATCAGGGGGAGCCTTTTAAGGATGAAAGGTGGTGGAAGAAGGGAAAGGGAAGAGGATAAGCAGGAGGTTGGTGTGTGAAGAAGGGGGAAGATAAGTTTAGAAAGGAGAATTTGGAGGGAGGATTTTCTTGAAGTAAGTTTTGGAAAATAATTATGGGAGTTAGAAATTGCAAATTGGACCTGGACACACTTGGATTGAACTATGTTTTTGGGGACTTTGGGCATGAAGGGTCAGGAAACGACAAGGTTTTCCTTGAGCTAGGGAGCCGACAACCCTATTCCTAGTTGTTTGGAAGGTTAAATATCCAGTTGGGGAAATAGGGGAGCATAAAAGGCAAAGGGAGCAACTCAACTTAACTAATTCAAACAGATATTGAGGTATTTACTATTTTATATTTTGTTTCCTTGAATTATTATGAACAATTTGTTAATTAGGTTAAATTGCAACAAGAATTATTACCATTTTCATATATTCATATAAATGCTTTCAATATTAAGAAAAAAAAAAAAAAATTACAGAGTTATAGAAACATAAATAACATTACAATGGTTAAAATTATGAATTATTATAGGAAAAGGGCTTCACACCATCCCCCTCTGTCTCTCCCCCATGTTCACAAATTTATCTTCTACAACTCTACCTGGTCACTCATAGGCTCAAATTACATCCTCTAGCATATCACGGGAACACTCATGCGATTAGGAATTTCCAATCCATGGAATGGATCCAATAACATACACTAGAATGCATATCCTCTCGTGAATAACTTCCAATAAAATGGAATGGATAGATTCAAATGAGCTATTGGGATAGTCAATTTGCATGCATGAAGGGAGAGCACGTGAAAAAAGATGGTTCGAATACCCATGCAATTCAAATTCCAATGGAGATGGAGTCTTTTCCACTCCTCCAAACTTATACTCAACCGCGTGCTCTCATAACTAAGAAAGGTGGAATTCCCCACCAACCATCACCTACATTCAATGATTGGTAGTTGGGCTTCTTAATAAGGTGCAAGGGTGAAAAGATAAATGTTAGGAGACTTGGGAAAATTAGGAAGCTTGGGAATATGTAAGGCCTTCTTATTTGAGGGCCTCAAATTAAAAGAATATATATATATATATATATTGCTATCTCCTAATGAAATAAATGCAATTTAGTTTATGGTTTCCCTTCATCGTTTAACTGGTTTTCTTTATACCGGGAATAAACTGGTAAACAACATAATAACAACAACATAATAAAATACATACCTCGACCTACAGGTTGGTTTGGTTTAGTCCCTGGTTCTCTTGTTCTTGAGCTTACCCAAATTGCCCAACTGAATATTGACCTCCCAACCAACTAGGAACAGCCTCTCCATCTCCCTAGCTCCAGGAATCCTTGCGGTTTCCTAGCCCCCGAGCCCAAAGTTCCCAGCAACAATAGTGCCCTGTGAGAGTTCTCATAACAATCTGTTCTTCCATTTTCCCCCTCTTGCAGAATTTTCCCAAAACAAAATGAGACCCCTCTCCAAGTCCCTTTCCCTCTTCCTTATCCTCCCCTCTCATTCAATTCCCCAACTACCTTATCCCCTTATTAATTCCCCAACAACCTTATCCCCTCATTAATTCCCCCACCTACCATAATATAATAAAATAGTAAAATATTCATTGTATTTAATTTAATAATTAATTAAATTTAACTTAACAACTATGGTAAATAAATAATCAAATTGGGTTGTTACATACACCCACCCTTCAATAAACTTCATCCCGAAGTTAGAATAATTTACAATACAAGGGTAATGACACATGATTCATACATCCACATCAAATAAACATCATCAATTTAAAACACTTATATATACTAGTGTACATGTGCAAGGCATGCATGTGTAGCCAATGCATACAAGACTCACACATGTACTAATGAAAATAATTATCACACCTAAATTAATTCGTGTATGCGTCCAATACAAATAACAAGACCATTCATTTCATAAAAGATAGTAAACCATTTAAAATGTTCGTGAAATCCCTCAATTACAATAATTTAGCACAAGCAACATTCACTTAAATGATTTTAGTTCAGTTAAGTAAATATAAACATACATATATATATGTTTTCAAAATGAGGAATCAAGAAATTCTACCATAATGCAAAATCCCCACACACTCTCAACTACTTCTAGTCATCCTTCCTCCCTAACCTACTTCCATCTTCCATTCCTATCCTTCCTCTGTTGGACTGTCTTGGAGCGTTAACTATATTGACCTAATTCCAGATAGAACCTGTAAGCAGAAGTGTCAACTCTCTTGACCAAGTTTCCCCAGCAGACAACTGGCAGTCATCATCACACGTCTAGGGGAGCGTGAGCTAACACCGTCCTCCCATGACTCTAGGTTTTAGAGGATACATGGTGGGAAATGCCTCCACCCCTCCTAATAGAACTAGGGTCAACACCCTACATGGACCATACAGTGGCACTGTGTTGCTGGGAATTTTTTCATCATATATTCAGTTATAGGCAGTCTCGCCACCTAAAAAACCTACACTTGTCTACATATCGTAGCAATGCATTTGAACCAACATAGTTTCACATACAAAGATTCATACCATATTGTTTCTTGGTCGGTGTTCATGACATCAACCTTTTATCATCATTATCCTTTGGCTATTTCATAGCCTCTTGACCTGCAGATTAGTCTATAACACAAACTCATACATATCCATGCATTATCATCATGTAAATGCATTTAATCATAATCTCAATCTGGTATCCACGTACCAACAACTTTAAATGTCATAATTTTCAAGTTAGAAATAGATTGCATAATATCCATCATAATTCAAATAACGTTAAACATTCATAGAATTGACATTTACATAGGTTCATATGTCTTAAAAGTTCAAGTGCATCATTAATAGTTTCACAGTGAATAGAAAGTAAAGATGATTAGGCCTTAAGTAATTCTAACTGTCTAAGTCAAAAGGTGGCATTACATACACCCAACCTTCGGAAAACATATTTTCGAGGTGGTCAAAAAAAAAGTGAGAGATGATCTCGTCGTATGGTCTCTGCATCCTCCCAAGTAGCAGATCATGGGTTATACTTGTCCCACTGGACCTTAACTTGGTCTACCAGATGATTCTTGAGTTGTCGAAGCCTACGGTCCAATATGCGTAACGATTCAATCATGAGGGTTCCCGCATCCGACACATGCAATTCCTTCCAATTCAGTTTACAATATTCGTCAGCAACATGATGATGTAGAACAGATACATGAAAACATTATGAGTTTTATGTGAGTGGGGTAGCAGTACGAGACGATAGGCTGCAGGTCCAATTCTCTCTTGGATTTTGAACGGTCCTATAAATCGAGGCGACAACTTTGTCCCTTTCTTGAACCGAATGGTACTTTTATTAGGCCCAATGCGAATGAAAACTTGATCTCTCACTTTATAACTTCGTTCAGTCCTATGTGTATCGGCATAACTTTTATGTCTATCATGTGCTTCCTTTAGTCGTTGCCTAATCTGAATCACTTGTTCCTCCATCTCTTGAATCAATTCTGGCCCAACTGTCACTTGATCTTATAACATTTCCCAACTCAACGGTGTCCTGCAGGGCCTTCCATACATAGCTTCATAGGGTCGCATTCCGATGGAGCTATGAAAGTTGTTATTGTAGGCAAACTCTACCAAAGATAGGTACTTCTCCCAATGGGCTTGATTATCCATAACATACATCCTAAGCATGTCTTCCATAACCTTATTTACTCTCTCAGTTTTCCCATCTGTTTCGAGATGATATGATGTGCTTAAATTCAACTGAGTTCCCAACGTTCACTGTAAACTTGTCCAAAACCTAGATGTGAATCGAGAGTCCCTATCTGAAATGATCTTCTTAGGTAACCCGTTCAGACGGATGACCTCACTTATAAACACGCGTGCCACATCAGTGACATCGTAAGTGTCTCTAACTAGAATCAAATGAGCACTCTCGGTCAACTTATCAACTATCACAAGGATGACATTATGTCTGTGCGATGTGAGTGGCAATCCCACAACAAAATCCATAGAAATGTCTTCCCACTTGGACATAGGAACATCATGCAGTTGTAGGAGACCTGACGGGTGGTGGTGGTTAGCCTTCATTTGTTGACACTCTAGGCACTTGGCGACGAAATGGACTACATCACGCTTCATGACTACCTAGAAGAAAACTCTATTCATGTCTACGTACATTTTCTTCACACCCGGATGTGCACATTAAAGTGCTCTATGGGCTTCCTTGAGTATGATGCTTTGAATATCCCCACCATCGGGGATATACATTCTTCTCTGATATCTTAATAATCCATCTGCTTCCAGGCTATATCCTTTATACTTTTTCTCTAGTTGCCTCCCATTATGGAGGGTTGAAGTAACCTTTAAATACCAACTATCTCCAAGAAGTTTCCCCAATACACGCTCCCTCGTATTAACCTTTAAGGGTACCAAGGAGAAGACACGTGGTCTCTTGCTCAAGGCATCTGCGACCACATTCTCCTTTCACTTGATGTACGAAATTCCAAATTCATACTCACTCCATCACCTGTGCCTGGCATTGAGATCCCTTTGAGTGAAAAGGTGTTTTAAGCTTTCATGGTTTGTTTTGAGCTCAAATCTTCACCCCACTAGATAATGCCTCCAAAGCTTCAAAGCTAGCATTACAGCTGTCAAATCTAAATCATGAGTAGCGTAAAGCTCCTCGTGTTGCTTCAACTTCCTTGGCGCATACGCTATCACTCCCCCATCATGCATTAGCACGACCACCAATTCTTGCTTCAAGGCATCCGTACAGACTGTGAAGTCTTTTTCCATATCCAACACTCGTACAATTGGTGCACTAGTTAGTAACCTCTTAAGCTCGATGAATGCAATGTCGCATTCTTCTGTCCATTCATACATGACCCCCTTGCGCTGCAAGGTGGTGACGTGTTTCGCTATTTTTAGAGAACCCTTCCACAAACCTCTGATAATAACCCGCTAGCCCCATGAAGCTTCTTCCTCATGAGCATTTTTTGGCACTGGCCATTCCATAATGGCCTTTACCTTTTCTGGGTCCACAGAGATTCCTTCACCGGAAATGATATGACCTAAATAGTGAATTTATTTCAGGAAGAAAGAACACTTCGACAACTTGTCATACAATTTTTTCTCTCTAAGGCACGACAACACCACTCGTAAGTGTTCCTCGTCTTCTCTTTCGTTCTTGGAATAGATGAGGATATCATCCAGAAAGACCTGTACAAAGCGGTCTAAGTACTTTCATAATACACCATTCACGAGGCTCATGAATATTGTTGGCGCGTTGGTCAAACCAAAAGGTACTACAACGAACTCATAATGCCCAAACCGAGTTCGAAAGACAGTTTTAGAAAAATATCCTTCCTTAATCCTTAACTAGTGATACCCTGATCATAGATCAATTTTTGAGAAAAATATTGCTCCTTTCATCTGATCAAAGAGGTCATCTATCTGTGGCATTGGGTACCTATTTTCACTGTAGCACGGTTCAAGTCCCTGTAATCTATACACAGTCGTAAGGAACCATCCTTCTTCTTCACAAAAATTACTGGTGCATCCCAAGGTGAGACACTAGGCCTTATTAATCCTAAGTCAAGTAGTTCCTCAACTGCATCTGCAACTCACAAAGTTTTGGCACTGTCATCCTATACGGTGTCTTGGAAATTGGCTCTGCACCAGGTTTTAGCTCGATGGTAAAATCAAGCTCCCTCTCAAGAGGCAACCCTGGCAACTCTTTCAGAAAAACATCCTTAAACTCTGACAATACTGAATACTGATCCAAGGAGGGTCCTTTCCCTTCATTCATTTCTTCCACTACATACAATCAACAACCTTGCCTCATGCAACGTTTAACCTTCATGGTCGAGATAAAGCGTAGAGACAGTTACCTCTATACACCATGGATCTCTACTAACCTTCCTTCATCATCAACACAAGGCACCCTTTTCGTGAAACAATCTACTATAACTCGATGGACTTCTAACCAGTCCATTGTGATGATTAGGTCATACGTCCCTAGAGCAGTGGCGTACACCTTCAATCTCGTAATACACACTCTCAGGTCTACATGAAACATGATGTTTGAGGTTTGGACTTCTCGATGATGAGTTTGTTTGGTGCATGGAGCGTTTGGATTACTCGAGGAATGATTACTCGAGGATTTAGAGTTTGAGTTGAGCTTAGAAGAATGGACCCAAATAACTAAACCCCCTTTTATTAAATATACCTTTTTAGAACCGTAAATAATGTATTTATATGTCCAATTATGCACTATACATTTCTAGCCATAAAACATTTTATTTATACACTTCATAATTTAATTCAAAATTTATTTATATATAATTAAATCAAAATTATTATATATATAACAAAGTAATTATATACAATTATATTTATAAAATTAAAAGAAATTAAAAATCAAATCAAATAAACAACTAATAAATGAATTAAAATTCACTTAAATAAATTATAGTAAAAGAAATGCAAAACAATGGGGTCAACACTCGGCCTTGCCTGCCCACGTGCCCATCCCCCCACCTTCCTACAACAAAAGATGAACACTAAAACCCCCTAGCTTGCTCCTTCATTTCATTTGTTAAGGTTTTGGTTATTCTTTCTGAGTGGATGAGCATAGGGCAGCCATGGCCATTGTTTGAGCTTCAATCCTATAAAACCCATAGGTTTCTTTGTTCCCGGGTTGTAGCACTACGGCCTTCTTGATTAGTGAATTCCCAGGGCCTTTCTTTGCTACACAGTCTAGCGCCCAAGACCAAGCGCTAGACCACAAGGAGGAGAGCCTTTCTTGTCGTTTTAATTTATTTATTTTCGAGGTTTCGGATTACATGGAGAGGGGACAGTCACCATTCTGGCCATTTCTGCCTGAATCTCTGAACGTTTGGCCTCAATTCTCGTCGTGAAATCGTGTTAATGCACCCTGTTCCGATTCCGGACCCGGTCTTAGCATTTTCTGGCGTTCAATTTGATGTTGGCAGCAGGTTTTCCTATTGCAAAACCCTCTTCAATTAAATGAGCACAAGGCCCTCTGGATTTGATTGCGCATCGATGTATTTTCTTGATTTCAGAGGTCGTAGGGACGAGTCCCAAGGCGTACATTCATAACAATCTGCTCTCATAACAATCTGCTCTCAGATTGTCGTTGGTAGTATGGACGTTGAGAATACGCTTTAAAGTGTTTCAAGATAGTCTCTGGATAGAATATTTGACAGCTTTCGCTGCCTTCTCTGTGATTTGAACTCGCGTCTCATCCGGACGCTTGAATATATACTCTCTTTACATTGCTTTTGAATTTCTATTAGCTTTCTCGATCGTTGGGAACAGTCATGGCTTTGGTTATCAAGGTGAAATATAACACTGCTTTGAGAAGATTCAATGTGTATGCAAAGGGAAGATGGCAGTCTGGACCTCTCCCTGGCTGGGCTGAGATCTAAAATCTGCGAGCTTTTCCAATTGAATCCATATGCACAGTTTGTTATAACATATATTGATGAAGACAATGATGTTGTAACTATGGAAGACAAGAATGATATTCTTGATGTCTTGAATCAAGGACTAAATCCTTTGAGCTTGGAGGTGTCTCTAACGAGTCAGAATAATAGGGCCACAGAAAAACAGCCTCAAAGCCAACCTTCAACCCCTAGGAATTTTTCAATACCCAAGGAGCAGGGGCAAGCTTTTGATCTAAGAAGTATTTGTTCAGATGAAACCTTGAAATTATTACGTGAGCCTTTATGCAAGGCAATGCTAAAATGTACCAAGGAATCTTTAGATCTTGCCTCCACCCCAGCATTGTGATGCAGGAGCATCTCAAGCAAGCCAGCGCGGAGACAATCGGACAGCTGGACAAGTGCTAGCGCAAATTTTGAAATCACCTTGAAGTTATTGCGCAATCTTAAATGAAGACATTAAGAAGAAGCACGCTTGTATAATGTAAACGGACCTTGAGCGATTTGCTCTCGTCCTTAATAGGTAGAAGGCATTTAAAGTAGTTAATGCAAGTAGGTAGAATTGAATGTGTAGATTAGACAGTTTTAGAACGCAAGAGGGAAACGGGATATAGACACCCTCATTGTGTATTGTAACATTAGCATGATGATGAGCATAGAAGAGAAGCAGAGAGCTGTGTAGTAGACTCCATGTACAAAAGTTCTGAATTAATACAAAGAAAGCTGTGATTCAGACTCATGGTGTTCATATATTCTCTGTGTATGCATCTTTGAATGTTATGCTCATGAATGTTTTACTCTTTCTGTCATGCAATTGTTTTTATGCTATGTATGAATGATTTCTTGTTGAATGTTTGAAATCTGAGAGGAAAGGGTAATGAAATGAGTTTCAATTGTTTCTCTATCTGAGTAAGAGTTCCTGCAAGGAATGTAGTAGAAGTTGTCTGCAAGGAGTGTGTCGACAAGAATTCAGGGTTGTGTCTCTGAAAGCTCAGATAGTTTTAATTTTGTTCTCATCTCCTCAGAAGTGCAGTTGAGCACAGGAGCCGTGCAAGGAGTGCGCAGACCGAGTGAAGCCTCAGGGGTGCGAACCTGAGTGAAGCGTTGAGAGACTGCTGCTGCAGGTGTGCTCAGGGTCAAAGGTTTTCAACACTTGGAAGTGGTTGAAAGTCTGCCACAAGGAGTGTGTGCAAGAGTTTTCTGAAAGACTCGAAGTTGGAGACAATTCAGAAGAATCTGAAATCTTCAAAAGGTCGTTGAAGGTAGGAAAAGAGACCAAGTACATTTGAAAGTTTGAAGGAAAGCGTAGCAACGTCGAACCACAGGAGGGCGAGTTCCGCGGAGAGAAACACCTTGGTTAGTTGCGCAGGGATTCTCAGAGGAGGAATGGACGGTCGGAATTCTCTGAGGAGAAGCTGCAAAGTCCCGTGGGCCGTTAGATCTCGCAGAGGAAAAGGGGAGATACAACGAGTATTCCTTAAAGGTTCTAAGCAGAAGATCAAGAGCTGGGATAGAATGATCACAAAGATGAAGGCGAAATTCATCCCCATAGATTATTAAATTACTCTGTTCAGGAGGATGCAGAACCCGAGACAGAAGCTGATGACAGTAAAAGAATACACTGAGGAATTCTACAAGCTAAACATCAAGGCAGGTCATCAGGAGAGCGATGATGAAAAAGTAGCCAGATACATGAATGGCCTGAGATACAATATTCAGGATGAGATGAGCATGGTAACCATCCGAACGGTGGAAGATGCTTATCAGATGGCTCTAAAAGCGAAAGAGAAGCTGAGCCGAAAGTAGGGTCAAAGAGGCCGAGGCAGAAGTCAGCCCAGAGGAAAATCAGTTGCCCAGGATAAATATCAGAAGTCCAAGGAGGACTGGAAGAAGCCTCAGACTCGAACAGAAAGAGGTGGAACCTCACAACGAGGACAACATACTGAGAAGAGAGGAGATTATGGTGACAATAACACTTTTCCTCGTACTAGAGGAAGAGGAAGAGGTGGAGTAATAACATGCTTCACATGTGGAAAGAATGGGCACAAGTTTTATGAGTGTCCAGATAAAAAGAAGGAGAGTGGAGAAGCTCACATCGTCGAAGCACAGAGGCAGGATGTTGAGGCAGAAGACGCTGATGATGCGAAAAGTCCTTTTGACACCAGAGAAGGAGGTGGATAGTACAATCCAAAGGACCTGACTTTTCAGGACTGCTTGCAAGACCAAGGACAGGGTATGCAAGGTCATCGTAGATAGTGGTAGCACAGATAATCTCGTTTCAACCGAGATGGTAGAAAAGCTGGAGCTAGAGACGATTGATCACCCAAGCCCATACAGAGTTTCGTGGCTACAGAAAGGACATCAGGTAACTGTCACTAAACAATGCTTAGTTGAATTCAAGATAGGAGGATATAATGATAAGATCTTGTGTGATGTTATTCCTATGGATGTTTGTCATCTATTGCTGGGTAGACCATGGCAATATGACAGGAATGTGATTCATGATGGGAGAATGAACACATACACCCTAGAGCAGAATTGGAGGACTCACATGCTGCTTCCAATCAAGGATAAGGAGGTGAAACCGAAAGTAAGCAACACTGTACTTCTCATGAGTGGGAAGGAACTTCTTACAGAGGTTAAGAAGAAGGAGGAACCGCAATTCATTGTGGTCAGAAATCCTAGAATTGTTTTGACCAGCACAAGAATAAATGATTTACCATAAGAAGTTCAGGAACTGCTGGAAGAGTTCGCTGACATAGTAGTGGACGAATTACCTCGTTCGTTGCCACCGATTAGAAGTGTGAGTTATCACATTGATCTCATACCAGGAGCCAGTTTTCCAAACAAATCCACGTACAGACTGACACCGCAAGAGAATGAAGAGGTTAAGAGGCAAGTCCAGGAGTTATTGGACAAAGGTTTGGTCAGGGAAAGCTTGAATCTGTGTGTTGTTCCAACAATACTCAGTCCGAAGAAAGACGGAGGCTGGAAGATGTGTACTGACTCGAGGGCGATTAACAAGATAACCATCAAGTACAGATTTCCATTGCCATGGATGGATGATCTGATGGATTGCTTGAGTGTGTTATCACTCCAGGAAACTCTCCTAGGCTGTAAGTCGGAGATGCCTGGTAACTAACTCTTTTTGGAAATATTTTCTTAATATTTGGTGTGGTTGTTGGATCAAGATGAATATCTAGGGACTGGACTGAGTTTTCAAGACTGTCTAGGAATACAAAATCTCACAAGGCCTTCTAGCAATGCAATCAGACAAGGTTTGGTTAAATGGGGAAGAAAATAGCTATTGAACCAGATTATACTTCATACCAACAAGCACAATGGGTTTAATAACCAAGAAATAACTTATGATTATCTACTAAAGCAATCAATCAGTGAGATGACAGTCACTGCAAATTGAATGAGCATCAACAAAGAACATTCACTCATAAGCTATCAGAGAACAGAAGAGAAAAATCTGACTACACAACTGAAGGAAGCTTGAAATCTTTTATAAAATAAGAATAAGTCTTTTCATTACAGTGGCAGCATCATAGCACTCAAAATCGAACCCTTGGTTCATATTCTATTCTAATATTTATAACATTTCAAAGTAGTTCTYTRATCCTAAAAASATGGAYCAAATCAACTAAAAATARCAAGTAAAAATMTGTTGCAAAAGAAGTGGGATGCTTCCTCAAAATGAGGTCAATCCCAGATTTGTCTCAATTGATTGTTGGTGATGTGTAGACAGCATGCTTTTTAGTTCAAATGAAATTGTCCATATACCTTTGAAATAATTCCTTTCTTCATCATATATCAAAAATGACCATTGAACTGGATTTGATAATTCATTAGACAAGCATTGGAAAATGTTCCAAATCTTTTCATATCAAAAATCCCTGACCTGTGCAAAAACTTATTCAAATTCTGGACACACAGACTTTCGGTGGTTGACTGGAACAGTTCCTGGGTGAGTTATCCATCGAAAGCGCCTGTTTCGGTGGTTAATGAGCACAGTGTGGCTCGCCTAAACCACCGAAAGTTGTACTTTGAAGAACTTTCAAAATTTCAAAAATGTTTATCCTTGCTCCTCTTTTGATTGCTCAAGCTTTCTTAGATGCTACAGTCTTGATTTGTGCAGACCTACGAATCTTTGTTGACTGTGTAGGAGGTTCTGGCGCATCCATTATTGTTGTGGCTAGGTTAGCCAAAGTGTCCAACCCAGTTTGTTCCTCCTCTGGTGATTCAAACTTCTTTAGCTTGAGCCTTAGAACCCTGAGTTGCCTGTATAATTTCATGTTTTCTCTGATTAACTCTCTGTTTCTATCTTTGATTGTATCATGTTTTTCTTTGAGAGTTTGATTCTCTTTGAACAGTTCAGCATTTCTCTCTGTGAGGTCTGTGTTTGCTTTTTTAATTACCCTCTCCAGGACCTCCATCTCATAGATCTCTCTTAGCAGCATGTTGATTTTCTTTGTCTTACCTTTCTTAGGCCTGCTTGAAGAAGCTTCGGCTTCTGATTGCATGTGTGTTTTTGAAGGCTTTGATGGAGGTGTATTTATCTTCAGTTTTGCATCATGTTTGATCTGCAAGTTGTCCGGTGTTTTTGCCATCTCCTGCTCTGAATCAGAGTCACTATAAGGTAAATTGAGAGGGTTTTTCCCTGTGACAGGGTTTTTGTCTTCAAACTTTAATTTCCTCTTGATTCCTCCCTGCTTGATGGGTGATGTTTTTATAGAATCCCTGGACATTGAAATCCCTTTCCTACTCCTGTGACTTTTCTTGGGAGTAGGATCATTCTGCTTCTAGACTTCTTTGCTTTTATCTCTGGAGGTTTTTCTGTCTGAAACTCATTCCAGAACAAGAAGAAACCCCATTCTATTTGCTTCCTCTGAAGAGCTTCTTTGACAAGGAGGATAATCAACCCCTTATGTGATATTCTGCTTATAACTTTAGTAGGCTGAGTTTTTACCTATTTTGCCATCTTAATCAGGGTTCTATGAAAGAAATAAGGTATGTTCAGGTGTTCTCTGCCTGTGAAGTGGTTCAACAGTTTAAAATGGTAGTACATCACCCTGTTATAGCGCCCTTCACAGGTGATGTATACCAAAATCGCCCTCAGTAGGGTCTGCCACTTCGATTCAAGATAGGACATAGGAATATCCTTCTTCCAAGTTAAAGTTTTATGCACTGGCAAGAAATATGATCTGAAATCAACATTTGAGGGTGAAGAGGTTTTAAACCAGCAATCCCCTGTTCTGGATAACCCTGTGTATTCGGCAATAGATGCTTCATCTATAATGAACTCCTCTTTGCCTATTCTAGCAATCCTTCCATCGTATGAGAGGGCAAATTCTTCAGCAACTTGTTGGTGAAAGGCTGTCAATTTTTCACAATATGTGAAAACTCCGACCTGTTTAAAACACTCTGCAACCTCTGGATGATCTTCAAAATACCACATGCCATCTACTTCGGATCTCAAAGCAGGGCTTGATTTTGTCATATCTCAATGCTGACTGTGTCTAACACTGTGGGCAACCAGGTGTTTGGGAAACAACGGTTCTGGGAACTAGGGATACAGTCGATATCACTTATGAACAAACGGTGAAATCGTTTGACAGAGCATAGGATTGATAAATTCACTAAAATACCAACCCACATTCGAATGACAGTCTAACTGGAGAAAGCCGAAACTTCAAATTTTCGGGGGCAATCGTATTTATGAAACTTTGAAAAGGAACAGTTTCCGATCTTACCTGCTTACCAGACCAGATTTCCTTGACTCGGGATGCTGGCTGAACTCGGAGACACCTTGCCAATCGCCAGAGAAAAGCGGGATCAGGATTTTGAAAACACGATTTTGCTGATAAAATCGCGTGCTTGTAGTTATCTTCAGCGATCCTCGGGCTTCATTATAACACATTGAGTTTCAAAATGAAAGAACGACCTGCTAATGATGATTGATGTATCTGCCACTGAAATGAAGGAAAGCTCCATGCAATCGTATCTAGCACTGACCGCTCTGTGTGGATTTGAAATGATTAATTCAATGGATAATACGCAGGTGCTTCGGGCCTTTCGGATGAACACCACGAATGAGCATCATCTCCCACGATGCGAGCTTTCAGCGGTTGTATTCCTCATCATTGCAACGATTTTTGACATCTGGCTCGTGCGAAAGCACGAGCTTTCTTTTTTCCCGTTCAAATACTTTCGGTGGTTGCATGCCTTCTGCCTCGACCTCTTATCTGCCGAAGATGAACACTTTCGGTGATTAATGAGCACGCTGGAGGCTCGCCTAAACCACCGAATTCTGATATTTTGCCATTCTCTTGGCCGAACCAAAATCAACATGTCTTTTGAGATTATTTTGGAAACACAGACTCTCTAACCTAATGATAAAAATTAGAAATCAAATTTATGAACAAACCTATCATCTAATAACAAAAATAAAACCCATGATTTATTTGGGGAGTTAACAGAGTGGAGCAAAGTATTTTTCAACGATTGATTTGAAGAGCAGTTATCAGCAAATCTGCATGAGAGAAGGTGATGAGTGGAAGACCGCATTCAAAACAAATGAAGGGTTGTATGAATGGCTTGTTATGTTGTTTGGCTTAACAAATGCGCCAAGTACCTTCATGACGTTGATGAATGAAGTCCTGAAGGAGTTCATTGGAAAATTTGTTATCATATATCTGGATGACATACTGGTTTTCAGTAAAATAGTGGCAGAGCATCTGAAGCATTTGGCTACAGTGATGCAGAGATTACAGCAGGAGAAGTTGTTGATAAACATGAAGAAGTCCTCATTCATGAAGACAGAGCTCATTTACTTGGGATTTGTTATTTCGGCAAATGAGTTGAGGATGGATCCAGATAAGATGGAGGTAATCAAGAATTGGCCATCATCGAAGAATATCTTTGAGGTGAGAAGTTTTCACGAATTGGCTAGTTTCTACCAAAAATTCATCAGGAATTTCAGTGGAATTAGTGCACCGATGATGGACACAGTGAAGAAAAGACACAAGTCTTTTCACTGGACTGAAGAGGCTGAAAAGAGTTTTAATCTGTTGAAGAGGAAGATTATGGAACAACCAGTTTTGGTGTTGCCGAATTTCCAAAAGACATTTCAAGTGAAATGCAATGCAAGTGGATTTGCAATCGGGGCAGTCTTGAGTTAGGAAGATAGCCCGATAGCATACTTCAGCAAGAAGCTAAATGAAGCGAAAGTGAAGTACTCCACTTATGATAAGGAGTTGTATGCTATCATATAGGCATTGAAGAAATGGAGACATTACTTGATCCCGAAGGAGTTTGTCCAGTACAGTGACAATCATGCACTGCAGTTTGTGACTCAACGGGAAAAGTTGAATCAGAGACATGTCAAATGGGTTGAGTATATGCAGAATTTCACTTTTGTGATTAAACATATTTCGGGTACTGCTAACAAAGTGGCTGATGCTTTGAGCAGGAAGTGTTTGCTATTGCAGGAGTTCAGAGTCAAAACGTTGGGTTTTGATGATCTCAGAGACATGTACGCAGATGATTAGGATTTTAAAGAGGCGTATGAAGCAATTGAGAATCCAATTCTCAGGGATAGAAGCCAATGGATAGAATACATGATCCAGGAAGGATTACTGTTTAAAGGTAATCAACTGTGTATTTCAAAATGCTCCATGAGGGAGAATTTGCTGAAGGAGAAACACAGTGGAGGATTGGCAGGACACTTTGGTCATGACAAGACGTTCGCAAAGCTGAATGAATCATATTTTTGGCCGGGAATGCGAGCAGACGTCAAGAGGTTCGTGGACAGATGCAAAATTTTCCATCATTCAAAGGGAAGAAGACAGAATGCGGGGTTTTATCAACCATTACCCATACCAGAAAGGTCGTGGGATGCAATTAGCATGGATTTCGTATTGGGGTTGCCAAGAACACAAAGAGGTTTTGATTTAATCTTTGTGGTGGTGGATAGATTTTCCAAGATGGCACACTTCATTCCATGTCAGAAAACCAGTGACGCAACCCACATTGCGAATCTATTTTTCAAAGAAGTCATTCGACTTCGCGGCTTACCAAGAAGCATAGTTTCGGATTGAGATACAAAGTTCATAGGGCACTTTTGGAGGACCTTATGGAAGAAGCTGGGAACTAACTTGTCGTTTAGTTCGGCTTATCATCCTCATACGGATGGACAGATGGAAGTAGTAAACAGAAGTCTGGGAGACTTGCTGAGAAGCTTGGTGACAGAACACTACAGCCAGTGGGACAACATATTACCATAGGAAGAATTTGCTTATAACGACTTGGTTAATAGAAGCACAGGGCAGAGTCCATTTGAGATTGTCTATGGCATGCAGCCGAGAGGAATTTCTGAATTGAGGGATTCAGAACAGATTTCAACTAGAAGCACTAGTGCAGAAGAATTCGCAGAAGCGATGAAGGAACTTCACAGCCAGGTGAAGGAGTAATTGCAAAATTCAAACCAGGAGTATAAACACAGAGCCGATCAACACAAGAGACAACTTCAGTTTGAGGTTGGTGACTTAATTCTAGCACATTTAAGGAAGGAAAGATTCCCGAGAGCAACATATAATAAGCTGAAGATGAAGAAAATCGGGCCATGTAAGGTCTTGAAGAAATTTGGGGCGAATGCTTACGAGATTGAATTACCCGATGGGATCAGAATTTCTCCGATATTCAATATCTCAGATTTGTACCCATATAAAGCTGAGGAAGCAGGGACTGGAAATGAGCAGCCAGTAATCCAGTGGACAAAGCAGATGCCAGTGGCAGATAAGCCGCAGATGGAGCGCATATTGGACAAAAGAGTGGGCAAGAAGACCAGGCGGAAGTAGTACTTTGAATATTTGGTCAAGTGGAAAGGCCATCTAGTCGAAGATGCCAGCTGGGAGACCAAAGCAGAAATACATAAGCATGGACAGACCGTGCGCGAGCTCATGGACAGGAGCCCATGAAAATTTTCAAGCCAGGGAGTATGATGCGGGAGCATCTCAAGCGAGCTAGCGCGAAGACAATCGGACAGCTGGACAAGTGCCAGGCAAATTTTGAAATCACCTTGAAGTTATTGCGCAATCTTAAATGAAGCCATTAAGAAGAAGTGTGCTTGTATAATGTAAATGGACCTTGAGCGATTTGCTCTCGTCCTTAGTAGGTAGAAGGCATTTAAAGTAGTTAATGCAAGTAGGTAGAATTGAATGTGTAGATTAGACAATTTTAGAACGCAAGAGGGAAACGGGATATAGACACCCTCATTGTGTATTGTAACATTAGCATGATGATGAGCATAGAAGAGAAGCAGAGAGTTGTGTAGCAGACTCCATGTACAGAAGTTATGAATTAATATAAAGAAAGCTATGATTCAGACTCATGGTGTTCATATATTCTTTGTGTATGCATCTTTGAATGTTATGCTCATGAATGTTTTACTCTTTTTGTCATGCAATTGTTTTTATGCTATGTATGAATGATTTCTTGTTGAATGTTTGAAATCTTAGAGGAAAGGGTAATGAAATGAGTTTCAATTGTTTCTCTATCTGAGTAAGAGTTCCTGTAAGGAGTGCAGTAGAAGTTGTCTGCAAGGAGTGTGTTGACAAGAATTCAGGGTTGTGTCTTTGAAAGCTCAGATAGTTTTACTTTTGTTCTCATCTCCTCAGAAGTGCAGTTGAGCACAGGAGCCATGCAAGGAGTGCGCAGGCCGGGTGAAGCCTCAGGGGTGCGAACCTGAGTGAAGCGTTGAGAGACTGTTGTTGCAGGTGTGCGTAGGGTCAAAGGTTTTCAACACTTGGAAGTGGTTGAAAGTCTTCCGCAAGGAGTGCGTGCAAGAGTTTTCTGAAAGACTCGAAGTTGGAGACAATTCAAAAGAATCTGAAATATTCAAAAGGTCATTGCAGGTAGGAAAAGAGACCAAGTACATTTGAAAGTTTGAAGGAAAGCGTAGCAACGTCGAACCGTAGGAGGGCGAGTTCTGCAGAGAGAAACACCTTGGTTAGTTGTGCAGGGATTCTCAGAGGAGGAACGGACGGTCAGAATTCTCTGAGGAGAAACTGCGAAGTCCCGTAAACCTTGCAACGGGAATCGCGAAATCACGAAACACGACATCCTAAAAGCTAAGAGGATTTGTGTGGGCCACGGAGGAGTCAGCGGGTGGACAGGTGGCGCACTAGTGGCGAGTAGTCAACCCCGTTGATCATTTTGAAATTTCGCGGAGTAAAGTTCTGAAACCTTTGCATTAGGATTCGCGATATCGCGAAGTCCGAAGTGCCGATGAGGTGAAGTGGCGTTGAAAATTCAAATCTCGTGAAGTGTATCGAAGTTTCAGCAAATCAGGATTCGGAAGTCAAGGAGACAAGTTTCTCGACATTGCGACCGCCGAAATCGCGATAGGGAAAATCCCTAAAGGAAAAAGGAAAGGTCAGCGTTGACTGTTTCGAGTTTCGGGGATTCGAGAGACCAGTGCTTGACCACTGGATTCGTGAAGTTGTGAAGTCCGATCTCCCAAGTGTAAAGAGGGGATCCCGTGAGAGTTTGCTGTGGGTGCAGATTTCCCGATAGGGAAATAGAAGAAAGTCGTTTAGAGTTCTTCGGGCCAGTGGTAAAGGAAAGATCCTGTGTTGACATAGACCTTCCGACCTGCAGGTTGTGGAGAGGTTGCGGGCATCGAAATCATAGTGGCAGAATTGATAGAGGGTGTCATCAAGCTTGCCTCTACTCATCTTGGGCCTCTCATTGAAAGGCAACAAACTGCAGGAGCAGGCAGTGGCACTCAACCAAATAACATTGTTCCTTCCGTCAATGTCCCAGCGGAGCAGGGTACTTGCAATGCTCACCCAACTTTAGGGGATCGCTTTGTTCCTTCATTTCTAGTTGGAGAGGTTCATGGTTTCGGTTTAAAAGGGAATCATGGCTTTGGTGAGAATATGCATCGGACCTTTCATAAAGGTGTACAGTGTGATGGTTGTGGGATGCATCTGATTGTTGGTCCCCGCTACAAGTCTCTAGTGAAAGATGACTATGACTTGTGCCAAAGCTGCTTCTCTGATACTGGCAATGAAGAAGAGTGTGTGAGACTTGATCGTGCTTTATATAGGCCACCGACTCTATAAAGGCCACCACACAAGGAACGCTCTTTTCATGGGAGACGTCACTTTCATAAGTCGCCTGGTTTTTATCCGTCTAAATGTTCTGCATTCA
>JZKD02S2240012.1:108237-119178 GCA_000966675.3 Picea glauca
AAATCAGCTAATAAAGCACCTGGAAAGCTTGACTGTCATTTCGTTCAAGATGTCACCATCTTTGATGGAACACAGTTGGATCCAGGGACACCCTTTACCAAGATTTGGCGTCTGTGCAATAATGGTACGCTAAGGTGGCCACATCAAACTCAGCTTATTTGAGTTTGTGGAGATGATTTGAGAGCTGGAGATGTAGTCAATCTCAAGATTCAAGAGGAAGGGTACTAGGTAGATGAGGAGCAGGCTACTCCATCTGCTTTAGGAGCTGGCTACTCATCACCTGTGCAATCAGTTCCACTTCCAGTTCATGATGTATCTCGAGGACATAGCGATGTGTCTGCTAGTGCTCCATCTCTTGTAGGGTCAGAAACATTCTTTGTTGGTAAAGAGACAGAGGATAGGAATGTAGTAGAGCAGACTCTTTTTCATTAGCTTGAAGACATGGGTTTCAATCAGAGTATGTTGAATGTTGAACTACTCCGAAAACATAATTATGATTTATAGAAAACTCTTGATGATCTTTGTAATGCATCTGAGTGGGATCCCATTCTTGAAGAGCTTCAAGAAGTGGGTTTCCATAATTCAGAAATAAACAGAACATTGTTGGTGAAGAATGAAAGAAGTATGAAGAGGGTTGTTCTGGACCTTCTGTCACCTGAAAAGGATGCTTCCTCAATGCAACCTATTATGTCTACGAAGGCCAAACAGAATTAGCTATGGAAGTGGGGGGTCAATTATAATTTATTAGGCTTTGGTCTGCAGTATGGACATGTGAACTGAGCATTTACTTTTAAAAAACTTAGTAATAAGTGCGTATATTTATGTTTTGGTTTGTTTTCAAGTAGACGACTATGTTACTTGCCATAAGCAGGTGGACGACTATGTTACTTTGTAACAACCCAAATTGGATTGCACATGAAGAGGTATTTGATTGCAGATGAAGAGGTTGCAGACCATGTTGTCACAAAGACAAAATCCCAGACCATGTTGGCACAAAGATAAAATCCCAAACCATGTTGTGGGTGGTCAAGCCCAAGTTTCAGTTTTGAAACCGGGTTGTCATGTGTCAACCCCTTGGACCCCTTTCATGTCCCCTCTAAAGGACTCATAGCCACTTTTGTGATCATCACTACCAACCTTGGATCTTTCTATTAATCTTTGAAATAATATTTACATTTCTTAAGTATACTTGGCAAGTCTACCTTGTGATACATCAAAACATATTTAATGAAAATACATGTCTAGGCATTAACTAGTTGGGACTTAACCTTGAGCTTTGCACTAAGAATTCATATAAGATATTTTCATCATTAACATACGAGGTTAATTATATACCTTAACTCCCATCATTATATCCACTTATTTATAGTTGGGTCCAATACAATCTAAGGGTTGTATGTGACCTTTGCACTGCCAAAAAAAGAAAAAAGAAAAACCTCATGATACTATAGTATATCACATAGAAGTACCAAATATCCATCTTAACCTTGGATCTATTAAGTTTGTCATTTTTTTCTTCAAGTTTTACAAACAAAATACCACTTTTACTACACCCCTTCATTTGTGTTTTAGTTCTTAGAAATGTTAGAAAAAAATATTCTTCTTTTCTACCTTTAGTATAAGTAGGTTAGTTTGGTCACCATGTTGAATGGGTTAAATGATGCAAGAGCATCACAAGAAATACTACGTATGAGCACATGATAAGCAAATGCAATAGAGTTGAGCATGATAAAGATAAGTGTAACATAAAATTTAAGCATAGAGTTTAGGGATAGACGAAGGAAGCACAAATTATGATGTTAGCACAAATGCAATGGTAAGTGAGTATGAGAAGTGCAACAAGAAGTGTGCATGACAAGCATGATAACATGTTAAAGGAAGCTAAAGGGTTACACATGAGGATAGAGAATCACGATGCAATATCATGTTAGAGGAAGCTAAAGGGTTACACATGAAGATAGCGAATCACAATTGACAAAAGAAAGGATGCTGAAAAATTAGGCATAGACTCAAACAATTAGAGCAAAATATGAAGTGAGAACAAGGAAAGTGAAGAGTTTGATGAAGATTAGACAATCAATGGATGGGGAATAAATGTGATGGCAACAATTAGAGTTGGTTAATCGATCCTATTATAGCCAATTTATGAAAGTTAGATAGTCTTGTGAGAACAAGCATCTAGATTATAAGTGGTTACTATAAAAAGTTAGGGGGCATTGTTTGGCAACTGATCAAAGAGCCAATAATAGAGTATCAATAGCACACACTTCATTTGTAATATGTGTACTATTATGAGAGTTAGATAGTCTTGTGAGAACAAGCATCTAGATATAACACACACTTCATTTGTAATATATGAACTATTATGAGAGTTAGATAGTCTTGTGAGAACAAGCATCTAGATTGTAAGTGGTTACTATAAAAAGTTAGTAGGGCATTGTTTGAAAATTGATCAAAGAGCCAATAATAAAGTGTTGAGAGCACACACTATCATTTGTAATCTGTGTACTATGATATGAAAGAGAATGAGTAGACTTTGCGCTCACGACTTGTGATCTAGTTTGAAATATTTTTATGTATAACCATTTGTTTCCCTTAACATTTTCTTGCTTTAATTAAAATATTATAGGTCACTAGGTAATGAAACTCGTGAATTGGGCACCCACACCCCAATTTCACCAATAAAACATTGTTTCTCTACAACTTTTCCTTCCCACCTTGCAACCCACTTTAAGTTGTAGATAATCACCCATTCTCAAACTCAAGGTCCACAAATTAGTGTAACAAAGCCAATATCCTTGGGTGGTTCAATATAGGTCAATGATCTACCACCTTTTATTTTCCACATAAATTATCCATTTTTTTGTCGAAATGGGTACAAAACTCTTGGGACACATTACTTTGAGGATTTCCAAGTAGATGATATAAGGTGCAAACATCAAACAAGAATTGAACCTGGACTAGTTGAGGTAAACTTCTACCAGTTTATTGATGAACCACAACACAACCAATCAATGATCTCGCTTTATTATTGATGGGCCAAATAACAAACAACAACCCTTTTGTTTCTTGTTAGTTTATAAGCACAATTCATGAAATAATAATTCAAAAAGGTGTTAAAAACTACTTTTGAAATTTAATTGTATTCAATTAATTTGGGTTTTTATTTGTATTATGGTATTTGGGGGATTTATAAAGCATTATCTATACTAAAATCTTTACTAATCTTGAAGCTTGTTTGAATAAGAAATGCATCTTACAAACATTAACAAAAGAATTAATCTCACAATTAGAAATGAGATGAATTGTCTCATACACACTCTTGAAATTTACATGGAAATGCATTACAGATTTATGGCAATCCAGACAACTCAACCATTTCCACACAAATAGGATCTGATAGACATCATACATTAATCCTAGACTTTCTCGAACAAATTTAGTTCTAACAATATTTTATCTTAAACATTTCTCAATTATTCCTAACACTCCCCCTTAATAGAGAAATGTATTTTCTACAACACCCAACTTATTTCTACAAATTTCAATTTTAGCCTTTCCAACATGCTTAGTAAAAATGTCTTCCACATTATCAATTGTATTACAATATTCCAAGTCAATTTCATTTGACTTAATCTTCGCCCTCACAAAATGGTAATGTGTCTCAATATGTTTTGATCTGACATGATACATTGGATTGTTGGACAATTTGATAGAACTTTGATTATCACACTTGATGGTTGTAGGTACTTGTTGCTTTTCTCTAACATCTTCAAGAATCTACCTAATCCATATCGCTTTACAGGTAGCGTTGAATAACGCTATATACTCAACTTTTGTGGATGATAGAGAAATAGTTGGTTGTTTCTTACTGCTCCATGACACTGCTCTAGATCCTATATTGAACACATATCTAGAAATTGACGTCATGTCATTTGGATTTTCAGCCCAATCAGAATCAAAATGACCTGTCAACTCAACAATAAAATCATTAGTATATTTAATACCAAAATCAACAGTTCCTTTCAAATATTGAAGGACTCTCTTGGCTGCTTTCCAATGATTGTGATGAGGCTTATCCATAAACTGACTAAGTATACTAATTGAATATGCAATATCTATCCTGGTTGTAGTGAGATAATTCAAGCTTCCCACCAATTGTCAATACAAAGTGTCATTCACCTCCTTTCAATCATCATAATTGTTGAGCTTAACATTTTGTTCTAATGGAGTAGATACTTCCTTACATTCATTCATGTTAAACCTACTAAGTAACTCCTTTGTATACTTGCATTGTGTGATTAAGGTCTTACCACTGTCCTTCCATACCTCAAGGCCTAAACAATAATGTAACTGTCCAAGATCCTTCATCTCAAATACTCGTGACAACCGTCTCTTGATATCTTCAATAAACTTAGTAACACATCCTATTATTAATAGGATCATCAACATATAAAGAAATCGAAACAACATGACCATTTGCATCCTTCTTGATATAAAGATTCAAATCTCCTTTACTTTGAATGAATCCTTGTTGAAAGAAGAAATTATCAATTTTAACATACTAACTTGGGTGCCTATTTAAGTCCATATAAACCTTTCTTCAACCTACAGACAAGATGCTCTTGACTTTGCTTTACCAACCCCTTTGGTTGAACAAGATAAACCTCATATTTTAATTCTCCATTTAGAAAAGTTGATTTTACATCTAACTAATGTAGCATCCAATCATATTTAGTAGCCAATGTTATCATTATTTTGATTGTGTTCATTTTTGCTAATGGTGCAAAAGTATCCTCATTGTCTACACCTTCTTTTTGTGAATAACCCTTTGCAACCAATCTTCCCTTATATTTATCTATGCTACCATCAACATTAAATTTTAACTTGTACAACCACTTTGAATCAATAGGAACTTTATTCTTGGGTAGTTATGTTAATTCACATGTTTCATTTCTCATTATAGAATCATGTTCTTACTTCATTACATCCATCCAAACTTTATGATTTTTAGCTAGTTCAAAAGTTACAGTTTCATTTACATTCATAACTAGAGTCATTAATGCATTGTCTTTATACCTTATAGGTGTCTGGTTTGTCGTGTTGATCTCCTTGGTGCTACACTGCTTTGTGGAGTTCCTTCTCCTCTTCTTCTGCTTTGTGGAGTTCCTCTTCTCGATGTACTCTAGCTACTTGAAGTGTTCATGTTGCTTGAAGCTCCATCTTGATCATGTTCAACATCTTCTTCTTCTTTGACACTTTCATCTTTATCACTGGGAAGATGGCATACATCACGACTATCCTCCTTTCAAATTTCATCTATATGTTCATGAAAGAATACATCTCTGCTTGCAAAAACCTAATGAGTGAGAGGATCAAACATTTTATAAGATTTATGATCTGTGCAATAACCAATAAAAATGCATTTGATTGCCTTGACATCAAGCTTTCTTCTGTCTTCTTTGGGAATATGAGAAAATGCCTTGCTTCCAAAAATTCTCAAGTGATTAACTTCTAGTTGAAAGCCATAAAATGCTTCAAAGGGTGTTTTGTGATCTATGATTTTTGTAGGACTTCTATTTTTAAGATATACAACAATACTTATTGATTCAGCCCAAAAAACATTAGATATATTTTTACCTTTTATCATGCTCCGAGCACACTCAACCAAAGTTATGTTCTTCCTCTCAACTACTCCATTCTGCTAAGGAGTATGTGGCACTGTAAACTATTGTTGCATCCCATTGTTTTTGCAAAATTTGATGAAAGCCCATGATGTGTGTTCTCCCCCTTGATTTGATTAGAGAATATTGATGTACCTACATGTTTTCTTTTCCACCAAATTCTTAAATTCTGTAAAATACTCAAAAACATCACTTTTATTTCTCATAAAATAGACTCTAGTGTATTTACTTCTATCATCAATAAATATAAGGAAATGATATGTTCCACCAAGAGACCTTGTTTGCATAGGACCACACACATCTGTATGCTTTAGTTCAAGAATATCTCGTTTCCTATTATATGTATGTGTAGGAAACTCTTCCCTAAGTTGTTTCCCTAATGCACATCCCTCACATTCAACATGTTCATACTTAAGAATTGGAAGACCCTTTACCATTTCCTTCTTCTAAAGTAACACAAAATCATGATGATTAAGATTACCATAACTTTAATGCCATAAATCTTCTGGTGACATTGATATTGATACCAATGCTTGATGACCCTTGCTTGTTACATTAAGCTTGTACAATCCTCCAACTCTTACTCCTATTGCTACAACTTTGTAGCGATCTTATGTGTCTTAAACAAAACATCGTGATTTAACAAATTCAACTTTTAAATCTTGATCTGCAATAGTGGAAACTGAAATTAAATTCTTCTCTATTCCTGGAACATACATCACATTATGAATTTGTTTCTCCCGACCATTAGGAAAAATCACACACATATCTCCATAACCTTTGATTTGATATGATTTATCATCTCCTAGATAGATATTGAAATCATTACCATTTTCACGACATGTATCAATCCAATCCCTATTGCATGACATATGAATTGAAACACTAGAATCAATGAACCATGCATTAACATCATCAATTTTGGTAGATAAGGCAACATTAGAAATAAAGAACTTAAGGTTTTTGAAATCATCTCTTTCTATGACATCTCTATCAACAAAATTCCTTGGATGCCTTCTATGTTTGGATTCATCAAATTTCCTTTTCAAATAGTCCTTAGCAAAATGACCAGGCTTATGACAATAGAAGCATCCATCATTCCTCTTTAAATTGGTATTTCTTCTTGGTGGTGCCATGCCTTGTTGTGATTTGGCATGTGTCTTTCCTCCTTTGCTTATTTCCCATGGCTTTGCTTTGAATGGATGTTTCCCTTTGGCTACCAACGCAAAATCAGAATTTTGAGACTTGCTATTAAGATTCATTCTTCGTTCTTCCTCTTGCAACATAATATCTGTCAATTCATCAAATGTAGGTGCTTTTTCTCTAGCTACAAGACCAGTGACAAACATTTGATAATCATCCAACATGTCATTCAATGTAACAATAACTAAATCGGTATTGGAGATCTTCTCCCTGATATCACCAAGCTTGTCTTTAAGTCCTTTGATTCAAGAAAGAAAGTTACTGATACTTTCATTTTCCTCCATTTTAATTGAGAGTAGTTTACTTTTAAAGAACACCATTCGGTTTTTATTTGTTGTTTGATATAGATCTTTAAGCGTTTGCCATGTTTCATTGGATGTTTTGTAGTCCCTAATATGCAGAATAATGTTTTCCTTCACATACATTCTCATGAGCACTTTTGCCTTGGTCTCTCATCGCTCACAATCCTAAATTGAGGATGTTGTGGTTGTTGGGGCTTCTGGTTTGGCCTCTTCACTAGACACAATTGACCAAAAATTATAGCCTTCCATCAAAGTCTGCATCTTAAATTTCCAATTGGCATAATTTTCCCCATCTAACTTTGTTGACTCATTTAGATAAGATTTTGCTAATGGATTTGCCATAATTATGCTCACAACTTCAAATCAATCAACAAAATATATGGCAAACAAAAAAATTATTCTTGTACTTATCTTCTATACCAACACTCACTTCTTTGTTTCTGTGAAATAGGCAGTTGCTCTCCTTCAATCTGTTGGAATTATATTATGTTGGCAGGTCGATTGATCTTCTCGATGACTTCTCTTCGTGACTATTAAAAATGATGCTCAACTGCTCTTCTCAACGACTTCTCTTCATGACTATATAAATACTCCATGAGCCCTATCCAACAACAGTCAAAATACTCTGTGACTCATTGTTTTACTCCACACAGCTATAAAAAATACTCCACGATTACTTGTCAAATGTCGGTGTTTACTTAATGGTAGTTATGCACCACTCCAACCTCCATACGATACGGTTCAACTACTGGAGAACAACAATATTATGGCTGCTCTCCTCTGCAGATTGATAGGCATAGGACCACACACAGATTCCTTCACGTGCAAATAATAATCGACACGCACAAAAAAATGCAGCTCATGCACTCTTCTTCAAACAACAACAAATAAAATGATCACACAAAAAATTCAATTCTCTCTCTCTGGCTCACGTTGCCTTGGCCAAACAACCTCCGTGGCTTTGATACCAAATCAAAAATACAACTTACAAACATTAACATAGCAATTAATCTCACAATTAGAGATAAAACGAATTACCTCATACACTCTTGATATTTACATGAAAATACATTACAAATTTATAGCAATTTAGAAAACTCAACCACTTCCACATAAATAGAATCTAATAGACCTCATACACTAATCCTAGACTTTTTTCGAACAAATTTAATTCTAACAATATACTATCTTAAACATTTCTCAATCATTCTGAAAGTCTCCAAATTGACATCATAAGATCCTTACTCATTTGGATACTAACATCACCCACACTTTGATATCAATATATATTATATATTATAGTTTATTTTTTATATGGTTCTTTTATTCTTCTTCAAGGAAGACCAATTATAATTTGGTATCACTATATTTTATAGTTTATTTTTTATTTGATCCTTTTATTCTTCTTCTTTAACGAAGACCAATTATAGCATGTGTTTTGGTCCATAGCGGGTAGTTACAAATTTATAAGATCACTTTGAATGAGACATTGACTAAATATAACAAGGGAACAAAATGACAAAATAACAACAAGATGTATAAGATAAAGATATTCCATTTGTACATTTCCCTCTCATTTTACATTATTTTTATTTTTATTAAATAATTCAACCCGTTTTTTCTCCGCTTTTTCATGAGAATTGTTTCTTCCCGACACTCCAAAGATTTGGGATCACTTCAATGCCAGGATCATCAGAAATTTTCCATCCGTAGACGTGCGGGGCGATTAATTGACGGGGAATCTATTAGCAGAGGATCTCAAGGTCGAGGAAGTTGTGATCACGAACGATTTCGATGGGCAGGAGTTGACCCCTTGATCTGTCATTTCTCAGCTATCGTTAATTCAAGGGATTTCTGTGACAGTTTTTCATAGAATGTGCTCTAGATCTATGCATTCTGTCCTCGTATTGGCATTCCCGTCGTTTAACGTCAGTTGGGGTTTCGTGAAAGAAAGGGCCTAATCGGTTAATCATGGTTGCCGTCTTTTGAAAGCTACTGAAAAAGGCGTATCCCAATCAGTAGCCCTGTCAATTGACGGAGGTTTTCGGCCCTAGTACCGGGCCAACTGATTGGGGTAGTTAAAGGCGTGCCTGTTAACTCCGTCATTAGACGTGAAATGGGTACGAGACTATGATCCGGAGCTGGTGTCGTCAAGGATTAATGATTGATTGACGGGAGTTTGATTTGCCTGCAGTTGACGTCTGTTTTACGCCTTCCAAGATTCGTGTCCAATAGCCAACGTGCCATGCAATGCCTTGACGTAGGATCGAGGCTTGGGGGTGATCACTATAAAATTAAATTAGGAACTGAAATACTCAAAAACTCGAGGCACTGAATTTGGGGCTTTTTTCATATGTTCTGTTAATAGACATAATGTCTGACGCATTGATCAATGGCTTGGCTGGTGCCGCGGGAGGGATTGTTGCTCAGCTGATCACATACCCTTTACAAACTGTAAGTCAAAACTGTAGCCGTTTCGAATTCATTTCTGTTTAACCCATATTCAGATTTTCTAGTGATCAAATATATTTTCATTTGCATTTTAAATTGTAGATATTTATGCTTCTATTCCAGATCCAGATTCTGAATGGTGTTCATAATATTTCCATTATCTTCTTTCTTGTTTCTTTCCTTTTGGAATACCTATTTCAACAAAACCCAAAATCCAGGTCCATATTTAAAAATTCAACGTCTTTATATGTTTCTGTCCTGATTACACCAAAATACCCAAAAATATTTGGAGGTTCTTTGAGTAACATGTACCAATGGGCTACACTGCAAAGAGCAGACGTCCTTTGCCTTGGGTACCGGAGTCGGAGGGATAACAATTCTACCAAAATTTCCCAGCACTTACATCTGGCCTCATTCCTTTGAATCTCATGTCATGTGTGTGGGGCATAGTCCAGACTGTTGCAAGAATGCGACGGGTTAAGTTTTCATTGCATTCATCCGTGAAACAATGCCTTTGTTGGCAGTACCCAATTTTTTCGTTTATGAAAGTTTTATTTTTCCTCCAGCTTCACATTTTGTAATTTTTTGGTTACATTCCATCTTTATTTTCAATAACCCATTATATCAGTCAATGGGGTGTTGGTTCAATGGTGAGGATGATGACTTGTTATGCCATCCACCAGCGTTCAAATATAGGGACGGTCCTCCCACTTGCAGCGGTGCAGCTGGGGCCAGCTGCAAGTCCTGAGCAACTCTGGTAACTCTGGTAGAATAGTTAACCTGCTGTTTTAGCATCTTAGCCGAATAGAAGATTGACCCTTTTTGGGCAGTTGACTCGTCATGGGTGGCTGAGTCCACAAAAGAGGAATATGAGGTAATTCTTCCCATGGAATAATGAAGCATCACTCTCAAAATAAAAGAATTTTTTTTTGCATTATTCCCTACCCAAAAATAGGTTTATATTTTAAATTTTCAATCTTTTTGATATATATTGGTACTAATTATACACATGCCTACAAGCAGGTCAATACAAGACAGCAAACTGAGAGGAAACTGAAAAATGCTTTAAAACAGGATGTGGAGAGTATATCACAAAAACAGCGTCAGAAGCCCAGTGGGACCTTTCATCAAATGTGCCAGGTTATTTTACTCCCACCCTTCCACCCTTTGGTTTTATTGTATGTTTAGAAATTCATTGGCAGTTATAAAAGTATTTGTGTTCTCTGCTCTGTTTACGAAATGGAATTTATCAATTTGGGATTTCTATCTTACCAAGATTATGTTTATATCTAAGACCAATG
>JZKD02S2240012.1:119188-149441 GCA_000966675.3 Picea glauca
ATACCCTATTAACATCCACTCAAACCAATTGAGCTTGTCAGACATGTGTTAAGGCCCTTCGATGACGGTGGGAAACTAACTTCGGGAGGTCAAATACCTTCCCTCACTCACACACAAGGGCATTCCACACGCCGGGGTTTGAACCTGGGTTGTTTGCATAGCGGCACCCCATCCCAACCAGTAAGCCTCAGTCCAACAGCACAACCCCCCTCCCCAATGGAAACCCTCATAGTCATCAGGTGCACGAACAATATAACCCCAATGCCATCTGTGGCCTTTACCTAATGTTTAATAGGCCTTCACTATTTTGTCATATTCAATGGTAAGGTATCATATTAACTAAATTATTACAGAGCCTAAACAATGTTGTGCTAAAGTTGGAACATACTTACCACAGATTGATATAGTTTAGTATTTACTCAAGCAAATTTAGTCGTTGGCTTCCTGTTGAGCTTGGATTGGATGAACCTAGTGAATCGTGACTGTATATCAATTATAGAAGAGGTTAAACTTATATTTGGCTGTTGTCTGTTCAGGGTGTATATTATTATTTTTATCAAATCTTTAGAAGCAAAGCAGAGAACATTGCTCTCAATCGTAAGAAAAAGGGTGCAGGAGATGGGTCAGTTGGAATGCTTTCTTCTCTTTTTGTTGCAGCATTATCTGGGTGGGTCTTTCAATCCCTTCAGCTAAGAGGATATGGTAATTGATGCATAGATTTAAAATTTTGACTTGCATGATGTTGTTTATCACCTCACTTGAGTGGAATCTTGTGGTCGTTATGACTACCATTATAGTTTTAAATTTGGTACTCATTGTAGAACTTAGTTATTATGCCATTCTTTATGTAGGTGTTTGAATGTACTGTTGACCAATCCAATATGGGTTGTGGTTACGCGTATGCAGGTATGCTATATTAGGGATTAGGGATTTTATCTGTTCTGTTCTGAAAATCACTCAAGTTTGTTGTTTGGTAGTCTATATAAACAAAATTTTGGGCATGAAATTATTTATTATCTTGATTTTTTTAGTAGGTCCTATGTACCTGTAATAGTCAATCTGCTGTTATTTTTAAATTTCGATGTACTTCTTACAGACTCATACAAAGACACAAAAGACAGCAAAGGATGGTGAACCTTTAGATCCCATTACAGAGCTTCCACCAACTGTTGAAAATGATATAATTGTGCCACGGTTGACAGAAGTTCACTATTATGGAACTGGACATGCGGTATTGATCCTTCATTTCCTTTCCTATACATAATATACTAATTATCATTTTGACAATGCATCGAGAACCAATTACTGTCTCCCATTTTGTAGTTTTCTTGTAGAAAAGTATACATTTTATTATTGATAGCGTAAAGATATCAGGATATCGTTACAGTTCTCCAGCTGGTGTTCATCTTTGATATTTATGTGTGTAGGTCAATGTTATGTGATTGGGCCTAAGTAAATCCTATAAGCTGATGAGGCAGTGTCCTAATGATATTCTAGTTTTTTTAATTCTCAAAGTGGCATGGAGCTTTTCTTTTCTGATTTGGATATATTCTATGCTCAAAACATCTCAATGTAGAATCTCCTAGATATATCATGGAAGAATCTCAAAGTTTGTAATTTTTCTAAAAAATTTGGAGGTCATTACTTTAGTTAATGCCCCATATATACTATTATACAAAACGAGCTTGCTTTTCTTTTTTCAGGTGCAAGAGCTTTATCATGAATCTGGACTTTTGGGATTCTGGAGAGGTGTTATGCCGACACTTATCATGGTCAGTTGAGAACTTTATGATTTTGTCAAGGATAGGTTTTATAAAGTTATTGAAGGGGGGCTGCCCATGAAAATGATAGATAATGAGATTTTGTTGGCCAAACAGGTGAGCAATCCTTCTATTCAGTTTATGATCTATGAAAGTTTATTGAAGCGCATTAGAGCCAAGCGTGCCTTGAACAAGCAGGGCTTTGACAGTGTGACTGCATTGGAGGTACATTATTTCTTAATAATAATAATATTTTATTTTTCTTAACTATTTGCATGTCTCTTGAAAATATATTTGTATAACTTAGTTGTCCTTTACCTTATATACTACCACAATGTAAGGCTTAAAAATATGCTGAGATACTGCCGTCTTTTTGGGTTTTTAATCAGATTTTCTTGCTTGGAGCTCTCGCTAAACTTGGAGCAACAGTTGTAACATATCCTTTATTGGTTGTTAAAGTAAGTTTGAACATTATTTTATCTTTTCATATTTGCACAACTTTAGAATCAGTGTAACTGTACCACATGTTATTCGGTGCAATTTTTCTAAGTGATTTTACATTGCATTGATTATGTATTCTGTTGCTTTCGCAGTCAAGGCTTCAGGCAAAGCAGGCAACAGACGGAGCACAACAATATACAGGTTTATATTTTAGCCCTTACTTGAGTTTTCTCATTAAACAATACCTTCAAATTTCAGTTGAAGGTTTGCATAAGAAGAAAATTATTAGAGATTAAGTTGCTAAAATCATATATTCTGAGCACCTATATGGTTATGGCAGGAACTTTGGATGCCATTGCAAAAACAATTCGTTACGAAGGATTATCTGGCCTTTATAAGGGAATGAGCACAAAAATAGTGCAGAGTGTACTTGCAGCTGCAATACTGTTTATGATTAAAGAGGAGTTAGTAGAGGCCATCCGTGCACTGGTAACCAAAAATAGAAAGCTGATCAAATAGGAAAGAACAAAACAGCTTCGTCATTCTATTTGAATGACTTTGAAAGAAACAAAATTTATTGATGCATGTTTGTCTGTGTTGTATTCGACATTGAAACATATTTTGTTAAAAATGTGGAGACAAATGTCACTCAGTTTGACGAAATATTTATGTTTTATTTAACAACCATAATAATGTACATACCATTATTTGCTTTTGCAACAAAATGAATAAGCTTTTTTAACATTTTGTAAACAATTTTTGGCTTCTACACTTCTAAAGAAATCAATGTTGAGATGCAGTGCTTATAATCTATATCCGTTCTGTAATTGTTATGTAATCTTGAATACATAGCCTAACTTAGTCATTGTGGAATTGTAAATATTGGACATTGATGGTCAATCATTAAAAGTGAAATCAGCTCATTTTGTGTTTCGGATAGTTCTTGGTTGAGCCATTTATGTCAACCTATGTTTTTTCCTTTTTAAATAAAATAAGCTCAACCCACTTAAGCGAAGAATAGGGTTTGCTTGTGCCTTGTTAGCATCATTACAATAATCTGCCGAAAGGCTACATCAAAAATATTCAATATAATCAATGGCCACCTCTGGCAAACCCTGTGCAGGGAAGGAGCATGCCCTCCAGGATTTGAACCTGGGTCATTGTCACAACATCCACTCCAAGTTGCCACTAGACCACAGCCCGATGGACTATGTCAACCTATGTTGTTCAGCAATATGTAGAATTAATATGTATCGGGCTCAACAATGTAGCTCACCCATTCTTTTCACCTCAAATAAGAGTTGATGTGATCTTTCTTTCTCAGTTTAGATACATGCAAACAAAGCAATAAGATACCATGAGAATACGGTATGAAACAAACGATGTGAAATGAATTAACAGAATCCAAAATAGAATCTAATGGATGAAATGAAAATGTCCTTAACTTGTGCTTCAACAATCCAATCAATCTACTTGAGAAAGAAATCACGCTTTTCATCTTTTAAATTCAAGATTGGTTTTAATTTTTTGAACAAGGTGTCATTTGGAGCTTCAGGCCTCAGATGAGATGGTGGGAATGGTATTGTCAATATGGAGTTTATTTCTCTTCTGATAGGATAATAAGTTTCTTATGACGGATCTCTGCGATAGTGAAATTAATGGAGAATTTTGCGAACATACCTTGTAGTTAATGGAATTTTAGCGGAATGCATCATGAAGATCAAGTAACTTGTTTACTAATAAAAGCTGAAACGAGTCATACTAACTTTTTCCATGCTTCAAGTAATGTACCAGAAAGTTGGATCATTTATTTTTGTACCTTGTCAATCAAGGGAAGTGAAGTGAAAACTCACACTATTATGGCACTTGGTGGAATGGTGATGAACAAGCAAACTTGTGGTGGGTTGAAATGCCACCAATTTGTTGGCTAAAGTTTTGTCTTTAACGCACAATATAACAGGATTATGATGCGCCTGAGCATAAATAAAACCTATGCTGGAATGATTCAGAATGTCAGAGAGATTTAGTATCAGCTAAAGCATTTGATGTTTTAGAGGAAAGTAAAGGGGTGTAATTTATATATTCAAGAATGGATGGTACCGTGTGCTCAACTAAGACCCGACTATTATTCTGTTGCATCAATATGCCTTTATTTTCAGCTAAAGATAGGCCAAAGAATCAGATCGGAGTCAGATATCTTTTGCTGCTAATCTTTAACGTATATTCAATATGGCAAGTCAGGAATTCTGATCACTTCCGGGGGTTAGTGATAATCCTAGAATGATTTTGGGATCACGTACAAATAAGCTAGCCATGGCGGCAAAGCAGGGAATCCAGGCTCGGCTGGATTGACCCATAAATGTTGGTTTGTCGGAGAACAATCACAAAACTGGGTCGAATCAGACCGGAACTGGCCTGAACCAGTCTGACCCTTCAGACATGGGTCAGACCCATCTAGTTCTACCACTTGGCCTATAAAACCCAGAAACTGCGCTCATTTGCTCATTTAACCTTGTTTTGCAGTGAAATTTCAGAGAATCCTATAGTGATTTTTGCAGTGTTTTTTTTGCACAGTGAGACCACTGACAGCAGCTAGGGCATGCCAACAGCAACTTACCTCTGCCATTTTTAGGGTATAGTTTTCAACAGCAACATAAGCTAGGGCACGATTTTGTGCTTATTTTCTGAGCTGATTTGAAGGGAGCTTGGATCTCAGATTTTTCACCAGATTTTGCACTGATTTTCACCCTAGGCACAAATTTATCGGCCGATTTTCACAGCTAGGGCAGAAGTTCATGTCGAATTTTCAGACTTGCTTTTTTCACCAGCTAGAGCAGTTAGGGGATATATTTAAGAACTGATTTTCAGGCCTCAATTTTTCACAGCTATGCACACATTTCAGACCTGAGTTTTTGGACATCCAAATGTGCCAATTTTGCATTATATGTAGTGTAATCTTTCATATCAATTTTTAATGTTATATAAACATACAAATTTGCTGTAAATTATGTGTATTTTTTTATATATTCCTTTTGTGAATCTTTGCTAGGTTGATTTCCGAGTCTTTGCCGAGTCATGAGTAGACTTTGACCCTCCAGCCAAAACGGTTCAGGCGTTGAATCGGGGTGTGCAACTTTGCTGTCAGGTATGGTTGTGCTGCAGGGAAACGTAGCCCGAGGTTTAGCCCCAAATTTCTCAGTGAAATATCTACTAGCAGCAGCCCTTCCCAAGGTAGTGTAGGCGGTAAATTTAAATAGTCACACAGGTGGCCTGGGCGATTCTTCTAATTGGAGGTTAAATCCTATGTTCTGGTATCTCCTGTAGAGGTCCTCCCCAAAAAGCTCTTTCTGTCCTCTAGTCAGGTAAAAGCTACCATGAAGCAGCTCTGTGCACAAAGACGGTCTCTCCTTCGAATTGTGATCTACTTGCCACCCATCTATACAAATTCCCTACAGGCCATACTGCGAAGGATCTGCATGATTGTTGTGATCCAAGGTACACTGCCATCGTCTAATGTTGTCGGATCGATGACCACACGAAGGTTGGTGTATCCATTGACGTGCTCTGCTATTAAGGTTTCTATGCTTGCTTTGTTTCCTAAAGCAGCATTTTGTTTCAGCGATTTAGTGATTTTCGTCATAGAATAATGTGCCCCTGAGCTTGATATCCTTTCACTTGAAGGATACAAACAACAGCCTTTGATGAACAACCCTCACTTATGTAAATCCTTAAGCCAAAAACTGAACACAGCAGAGAAAAAAGATGCACTTATACTAAAATCATTCGAAACAGAAATAGTATATCATGGACGACAATATGATAAATTTCACATGAATAATTAATTAATTAATTGTTTAAGAGATGATTTATGATCATTCTGTGTGTGAAAGCCTCTTTAAGTGTTAAAATTCAATACCATGTCTTGTGGGTATTCTTTTAACTTGTAATCGTTATTTATGTATTTTCCACATGATGTTTGCATGCTCTTGTGATTGTGAGTGACATGTCCATGTGATGTTTGCAAGTCGTTAGGATAATGACATATCAGCTGAATGGATTTCATTGTACATGAATACTGAAGGGATTTCATTGTACATAAATACTCTTCATATCTCTAAAATGACCATTCATATTCATAATATTATAAGATTTTTTTTATTTTTTATTTTTAAATTTATTTGTTGTTTGTGGTTTTTACAAATCCCTTTTATAACATCTAACATGGTGTAATGTTCAATTATTGGGCCCCTCGATAACTGTTTTTTGTTGAATGATGTTGAAGTATTGAATTCAATTCATATTGCTTGATTGCTAACTATATTGATTTTTGTTGAATGGTGTTCAAGTATTGAATTCAATATAATTACAACATATGTCATATTATTTGATTATTAATCATATTTTGATGTGGACTTTTGACCATATATTTAGACTTAGTTGTAATAGAGTGGGTTTAATGGTTAAGAATATGTGTTTCCTCTTAAGAGGTCACAGGTTCAAATCCAGAGGGGGGTAGGGTATGTATACCTTCGTAGACTTTACCAGTCAAATCGCTGGGCGGAGGGGGTCCCTTGTCCCACAAACAAGGGGGTCTCATACACCAATTTGATGTGCTGGCTTGGCCGTGATCTTAAAAATAGATTATTATTATTATTATTATTATGATAATATAATTATAACATATGTCATATTGCTTGATTGCTAATTATATTGCTTTTTGTTGAATGGTGCTCAAATATTGAATTCAATACAATTACAACATTTGTCATATTATTTGATTAATAATCATATTTTGATGTGGACTTTTGACTATATATTTAGAGTTAGTTGTAATAATGGTAATTATGCAAGTCACAAGGAAAAAATATTGAAAAACATAATCTCTTTTATTTCACTAAGTTAGTGTTGCACTGTGATGCAGGGACTTTTTGGTAAGTTTGGACTATTTAATTTGAACTTTTTGATAAGTTTTACTAATTTCAATTATACTTTTTAACTCTAATGAACATCCCCTAGTGCAATTAATGCCAAATGGATTATTCAAGTTTGTGAGAAATTGGTTATTGATGAATGTCTCTTTAAAAATATTTCATAAAATCCATATTTTTCAGCCACCACATCTTACTTGTCCACATCTTGGTCTCTTTTCTTACTTATAAAAGGGCCTAGACGATGTATTGTTTTTATATAACACGAACACAGATTTTCATTATTGAAAAACTTTGGAGTAGATGGACCATATCTGTAATATGGAATGCACCATATACAAAGCATTGCCAAATATATTTTTTGTCAAGCTAGAAAGGAAAATTCTTAATCAACACTCTTGCTTGACCTTAGGGTCATACTATCTGAATTGAGCAAATTCTCGTGCTTCCCATTCTTTTTTTTTCTATTTCTTGTGACTTGTAACTTCCTTGAATTATGACATGTGCGTATAAGAGACAAGTTCAGATTATACACAACAAGATAAGAGATGAATGATATGAATAAATAGATCATGTGTTTTTATTAATATAATGAACCAGATAATGTACACTAATATACATTAGAGATAAATGACGTGAATGAAAAGTATAACTTTACACATCATATGGTGATTATTAACTATCATTAACATATGCCCTTAATCATATTTAAAGTATTCTAGCTTACATAACCTAATGTATATAACTTTCTAGTGTGCTTTGAAAGTTTTGATTCTAAATTGCCTTTTTTAGTGCATTTTTTTCTGCTTTGACTTTTGACTTTATTTCACAATGTAGTTACTATTTGAGGACATTTTGGTTACAAGAATGGCCTGATTGATTGATAGATACATTTTTGGATGATGTGATCTAGACTTTCAATTTGATTAGGTTTGATCATTACTTTATATGTGTGTCTTAAGTTTTGATATTCTTGTGATGATATGAGTTGATTGGATTATTCTATATGATGTAATGATTTATTGTGGCCTATGAGTAGTATCTTGATAATGATGTATGGGTGTTTAAGAGTCATATCGTTGTGAACTTTTAGCGATAAGTGATGCCATGGAGTATTGAAAAGGAATACATGTATATATAGAATTATTTATATTATGTTATGCTACTGATGGTTTGTCAAGTGTGACATGAAGAACTAGAAAAAACACATGCACTCTGAATTGATGATTGTCATGTGTATATTGTTGCTTATAGTTTATTCATGATTACTGGGCAATAGTATTTAATGTGTTTGCCTCTATTTGTGTGCCAAGGGAGAAATGATATTTGACAATTAAACTTACACATGGGAAAATGGTTGTATGAAGAGTTGTCACATGAGTACTATTGGGGAGAGAAGGTCTAGGGTGCATATTCATGCCAACTAGCATTCATTTCTATATATCAGGGTGAAAAACACATGTTTTTTCTAGAGGTTACATGTTGTCGTGAGGGTAGACCGTGGAGTTAGTTACTCACCAGGATCCAATGAGGGAAGCACAATAAGGTGTTAATCTTATTCCTCAGTGATCATTTATCTCTTATTAGAGGTAAACGGGTTGGGTTAACTAGGTCCCAACCGTGACACTATTTCCCCACCATAAAAAATTGATACTTTATGGCGTCGAGTTAACTTGGTCTCACCTTTAGTATGGATATATATACACTTGAAGCGTTGTAGTGAACATTTACCTAGCGCTTGGTACGAGATACTTGAAGGCTCTGAGTTAACTTGATCTCACCCTTCATATTGACTTTGGTTTGGATGTGTGTATACTTTGAGAGAAAGATATATTTTGACTGCATAATTATTTTGGTATAATGAAATGAAAAGTGCATCTATAACTTGAATGGTCAAATAGACTTATCCATATTTTATAAAAAAGAAAAAATGATATTGAACTCACCTATATTTCAAAAAGTACTTAGTAAGTGAAAATAAAAGAAAGAAAGTGATTTTTAATTAGAAGTTTGATTTAAATAGGAAAAAAACATTTCATATTCATCCACTTAATTAGAAAAAAAGAAAAGAAAAGGGAACATCTAGGAGTAGAATAAAATTTTAAATAAAATTTCAAAAAAAATATTTTCTTTTAGTTAGATTAATCTTGGTTTAATTTTATTTATATAACCTTTTCTTGGAATAGAAAATAATTCGTTCTTTGGTCAAATTTTATTTTTGTTTTAATTTAAAATAAGTAAATTTTTGTTTTTGTTTTAATTCAAAATAAGTATTCGTATTAAAGGTTGATTTAGTGTGTTAGTCTTTTATATATTTTTTGTTTTATTAGGTTTTTATTCTATGTTAAGTTTGTTATTTATATAATTGTTATTTGTAAATAAATTATTATTTATTAAATTATGAATTTGTAAATATATAGCTTTATGAATTATATATATATATATATATATATATATATATATATATAAAACCTTATTGTGATATGGTGAGAGGGCACATGTAATCTGGTTCGTCAATCAAGAGGTGAGTGTAATCAACGGCCCGCACATATTAAAAACGAATGAAGTTTAATCAAAGTGACCTCGCGCGTGGTGACATCACAAGGAATACCACCGTTGTAACGTGTCACGAAATTAGATTACCACGCGACTCACCAAACCACTCATCGCATTGCGCACGGTGTATAAAGTAAAACCGCTTATCATTTTTCGAAAATCGTCGGTGCCAAGGAAATAATTACGCTTTGTATTTAATTTGATTTTATTTATGTAAATAATCTCATTTTGTTTGGTTAATCACCTCTAGGTTTAAATAAATAAGACAAAATATTAAAAAAAAGGTCTTTTGTGTTTATTTTCTCATTGGTGTTTAACTGTGACTGTTACAAGCACAAGAAACTTCGTCAGATAACAGTCTTTAACGAAAATCTCACCAACAAAACAAAGGGTTTTCATCAGTGAGCCTCTTGGGTAAGAGCTAAAAGCATTTTTTTGTCCTTATTCCTATTAGCAAATTGTCGAAATCACCAGTCTTAAATAAGTCAAAAACCCTATTAAGCATATAGACCTTTCTAGATGACAGAGATTCCCAGATTTTTTATCCTAAAGTTCCTTCTGATCTATATGAGCTTGCATAATATGACCCAAACTAGATATACGAAATTGAATGACTCTTTTAACGTTTGGAGTTCGAACCTGGCTCAATTTCTTGTTCCACAAGTTTATAATTTGCCAAAATTTGTACACTGGTCTGCACAAAGATACATTGCATCCACGAGAAGCCTAGTAAACAAGAATGGAACTTTATTATTTGATATCAGGGTTGAGTCTATTTTTTGGATGCTTAGGGTTTCAAAATTCAATGATGGTCAAGTTATTAATGAAGAAACCCTAGCAATTAGTTTTAAACAATTAAGCCTCCAAGAACGCCAATCTTTTGTTCAAACTACGATGAAATATAATACTGGTATCTTTCAAGATCTAAAGACCTACAAGACCAGTATGTTTACACCGAATGTATAGGAAGTCATTTGTATGATATGATCAATCTTGGGTTATGACTCTGATCAAATTCTTGACAGTATTATTTTAGGACTTCTGAGAGCAATTTTCCCTCCTACCACATGAATGATGGCTAGATTTTACATTGCACAGTTTATTTTAGAGTCTATTCATGAACAAATTAAGGATTTTCCTTTAAACAGATTTTTTCGTTTCCAGTCATTTTTTGTTTACTTGCTCCTTTTTCAGAGAAAGAATGACTTTCATAGTTTATACCTAGAGACTAAAAATGAAGTTGGAGAGCTTGCCTCAGTCATTCATTGGACCCCCCCATAGTCAGAAGTAAACCTCAAAATGTGGGTTTTTATGTTTATGTAAACTCATTCAAGTATATAGTTTATACTCTTTTTCATGAGCAGAGCCCCCCTAGAATTTTCCCAGAGATTAAAAAGTTGTTGCATGAATCTTCAGAGACTCAATTAGGATATTGGTTTCTTTTCAAAGAACATATAGAGATAAGAATGTATGGTGCAGAGATTAAACCTTTTAAACTTCCAAGTTTCTTAACCATGAGAATTTTTGCTTTAGAATTCATAAGGCAAAGTCTTAATGTTGATGAGGTTCATTTTATTTGTAGAAGAAAAAAGACTAACTTTAAGCCCAAAAGGGAGATTGGACCTTTTATTGTGCACAACAGGCCAGCATTGCAGGTGCTAGAAACAATGTTACAAGAATTAGGACTTGAACAAGGAACAACTTGGAAACATGACCCTTTAGGGGTTATTAATAACAAAAGAATGGAGCTTGATATTTTAGCATATAAGCATCAAAGCAAACTTGATCTTGAACATATTAGAAATTTGGATACTTGGGGAAATACAAAATCTTCTTCAGGAATAGACACAAAAAGAGACTCAATCAACTCAAGAAGTAAATATTGACACACCTCTACAACAAGAAAAAACATTGAAAATAAGTCTTAACCAGGAATTGCAAGATGATCTGGAAACGGAAAAAGGACAATCAAGCAAGAAATATAGAACTGAAGTGATCATAGATAATGATCCAGAGGAAGAAGCTCAACCTGAGACAGGAACACTGGCAAAAATTCAAAAAGAAGTTGCTTACTCAATAGACACTCTTCCATCAATATTCATGAAGCCACCAGGAGGAGGGTCTATAGATATCAAGCCACAAAGTGTATTTTCCAAATATGATGATATGAGAAACAAGAATGAACAAATTAAAAAGATTTGGAGTCAAAAGATGAGTCGGGATTTTCTAGATACAAGATTGTTATTTGGAATTGACTTTGAAAAAGGAAGGTTGAATTTGGAAATATCAGAATCATTTGGTCCAAGCATTTAAGGACATGTCAATTATAAGGCAACTAACTTTTCTCTAAATCTTGATGACATTCCCTTAACAGACAAAATGGACCTACATAATCATACATGGGAGACGGTCAATAGAGATATTTTGAAGGCTACTCTTAGCTTACAAAGATTGAAGAAAATGAATAACCATCTTAAATAACAGTTGAAGTAGGAGCAAACAAGTTCAAGAGCGAAGCAGATGATAATAAATGATTTAGAGAAAAAGTTGGTTAAAGTAAGAGATGATGCTACAAACGAAGAACCTATTCAAAAGATGGTAAGTGACAAATATAATGAAATGGCTATTTTGAAAAAGCAATTAAAGTTGTCTGATTGTGGATAATGTACAGACCCTAGAGCTTTTGGCCATTCAGAAGGAAAAGGAAAAATTGATTGAAGTCATAGCAAAGCTAAATGAACAATTTTTCTCTCTACAACAACAAATACAAGTACTAAAACAAGGAATACCCTCATCGTCTTCAGTTGGCACATTTGCAAGTAGTTCAGAGGAATTAGCCAGGGCATTAACTGATCTAAATGTTAAAGAGATTGAGCTAGATGAATCCAAAAGGACAGTTTCAACTTATGAAACTGAGATCAATCTTTTGGAATAACATATTGGGGAAAAGGAAAGGCAACTCAAAAAGATACAATGATCAAAAGCAAAATTGCAGGAAGAGTATAAAACATTGAAGAGCAAGCTTTCTAGAAAATCCTATTTAATGGGAGCACGACATTTGATTTGGGATAAAATTGTGGAACATGTGAATAGGATGCACAAATTCTTTATAACAATGGAGGAAGAGGCTACCTTTGTCAAAAAGGTTGAAAAAGACATTGCAAAGGCTAAACAATAATTGGTAGACAAGCCTCAAGTTGCCAACAAAATCATCAGAGTTCTTAACTCCAAGACAAAAGAGGAATTAAACCAAATTGGAGTTAAAGGTATAACAAGAAAAATTATGGAATTTGAAAAAGTTCTTACTAAATGGAACTTAATTCAACAAGTTCAAAGTAAACTTGTTCACCTTCAAAAAAATGTGCAATGGTATAAAACTCATTATAAAAAGATGGTGGAAATGGGATTACCTGAATACTATGGTAAAAAAGACAATTTTCTCTCTCTGCCATAATATCAACAATTAGCGATCTCAACAAGGGAAAATGAATAAATTCAAAGGAGTTACTGGGATATTAAAAGATCAAACCATTTTTTATCTTTTAGATGATGACTTCTTTTATTATGGCATTTGAGAAATCTATTCCAAACTACTCCAAATTATGAAGCATATATCGAGTTGGCGAAAGCTTATAGAAGAATGACATCATGTAAATATCCTCTGAATCAAGAGTGGGAGCAATTTGCACAGCTCCAATGACCTGGCCAACAACATGGAGAAGAATCAGGGATTCCAAATCTGTTTCTTTAGTTTTGGGATTTAGTTTGTCTATTTTTGTAATTTTCACTTAAGACTAGGAAAATGTAATCAATTTGGTTACACGTTTTGTATCTATAAAAGAATAATTGAAGAATGGAAGAGGGACCTCTCGGCCTTAGATGTAATTGAAGACTTTTCAATAAGGAGATTAAATTTCTGCAGAAATACATGAGATTTTGTTTCTCATTCCTATGAGTTATGTTCTTTCTATGTGTTGTTGCTCATGTTATCATAATTCATCTTCTTCAAACTATTGTGTTTAAGTTATGAATGGATTCAATTTAGTACTACTTCTATTGCAATTTATCTATTGAACATTTATTCATGTATAGACTTTCCTCTATTATGTTGTGAGCAGAATAAGACCTACATCTGCATATTTATTTATTATTCATTAATTTGTTTCATAACTTAGATACACATCTCATATTCTTACTATTAAAATTAAAGATTTATCAAAATTAGATACCTTACTTTATATGTCAATTTTGTTTACTTGCATTCTTCTTTTCATCTCTTGATTATTTATAAAAACTTGAAGAAAGAGATATTGCCTCTATATTTATGATGATTAGATTATTGAAATTTCACTCTTATTCAAAGTCAAAAAAGCAGTTGCAAATTAATTATCATTATATTGAGATGCTTGACATTGTTCTGTGAGCCTAGAACAAATATCAGGAACAACATGGTGAATAATATCTATTTATATATTTTTGAAATCATTGATTGTGCATGGAGGTAACATGTGTGTGGGTGAATATTCTGCACTTAGTAACTAAATAATTAGCATTTTTGCATGAGAATGACAAGTGACATGAGTCTCAAATGCTATATAAGAAGAGAGTGTTGGGATTGAGAGCTCACTTTTTGCATCCTAATGCTGGATGGTTGTCCTAATGCTAAAGTTTTTCTTGGTAACGTGGTTGCAAGTTTGGTCTCAAGAATTGTGCCATTATCTTGGAGGTGGGGTACCTCATATGCTTTAAAGGAGCGGCACATTCTTTTTTCTAGCTACTATACTCTTTTCATACAACCCATTGCAGCTTAGGGGTTCTACAAGAAGAAGAGTACCCTAAGGATATGGTAGGGTGGTCAATTACTGAGCTTCTTGCAATTAACAATTTTTGGAGCTTGGACTAAAGTTTCTAAAGAATCCTCTTGGTGAGAGCTTGGAACTGAATACTTGATAAGGAGGACATCTACAACTATCTGGGAAAAATGTATGATAGTCTGCAAATTTAGTTGTATATTTATCTCTTAACATTCAAAATTTTGTTTTAAGGGTTTGAGTCTCTAAATTTGCATAAACTTATCATTTTTTTTATGGAAGTTAAAACCTCTATTTAGAGTCATTCAAATGGTCTTCCAAGTGGTCTGAATATCTATAGAAAACCTTACCTTACAGTGGGCACAATAGTGAGCACTGGCATATTTCCTTAAGAGGAGCCACAAGTGGCCACACTTTTATGTAAGGGGACCCACAAGTGCATTATGTAGTGACTTATTTTGACATAAAAATTGCCTCGTTTCATGAAATTCCATGAAACTTTTTTGGGGTTTTTGAGAGAGGGTTTTGTTGTTATAATTCACCTTTCAATAGTGATGTATGTGGTCTCAAACCTTTTTAAATTTGTAAAAACATATTGACACCTCCTAAGCCATGATTGCATTTCGTAGAAGAATTTTCCATGATAGTTTTTTTTAGTTCTAAAGAAATTACTTGTATGTTTATATTTGAAAGGCAAATAAGTTAGTGGTATTGACATAGTGGATTACATCTTGTAAATGAATTGTAAATGTTAAATAATTGATAAAAGAGTGTAATATAGTAGTCCTTAAAGGCTAGATAACATGCTTTGTATTGCATGTCAGTTCATGATATATTTTGTACTTGGAAAACTTGTATGGAAATAGACTTATGATTGCATTGGAAGCATTTACTAGGTTACGTTCTTGGCTGAGTTTTACTAAGATTGTTCTTCTTAAGAGTAATTGAAGCACTTCCATAGAGAACAAGAAATGGGCTGATGAATGACCATCAAAGGTTGAGTCATCGTGGGCTGGAAATTGTATTGTTTGATTATGTAATTGAACAGATTGAACTACGCTTTGGCAGATTGTATCGATTATATTGCATTGATATAGTTTCAAAGATTGTGAAATTGAATGTCATAATTTGTGATTGTGTTGTTTCAAGTATCATTGAATGATTCATATGCATATGTATATGTTGTAAGGTTGTGTGTGTGTGTGTGTGTGTGTGTGTGTGTGTGTATTGCAACATTTTAGTAAGTTGTGTGCTTTGTATTAGATTAATGTTCTGGAAGGATGTTACATATGGTACTAGAGCATTATTGCATATATTAGGGCCCATGGATCCACATGTTTAAAGAATTACATATTAATTATTGATTTTACCAAAATAAATTTATTAGTATTTTTTAAGCTAATTGAAAATTTGTAATTTTGTATATCCATGCGTGTTAGGACAATAATGGATAGAAGAGGAAGAACTGGAAGTAGGACAACGAGAGGCTATAGTGCATGACCTTCACTTCAACCTACACCTCCACCATCTCCTCCTAGAGTACATGATCGTGGAAATGTACCTACATGTACAATAATGGAAATGATGCAATCCTTTCAAAGGATGTTCGATGCTTTTGACTAATAGACTAAACCAAGAAGCTAGTGGTGTCTCCATTCTTGAAAAAGGGACAATAAATCCTCCTAATGCTAGTGCTTAGAAGAATTGGAGAAAGTTAAATTTCCAGAGTTTTGGGGATCCAATGATGGAGAGGTGGTGGAATCATGGCTTGAGAACGTGGCCATGTGCTTTGCACTGAGAGATTATACTTCCAATCTCAAAGTGTATATGGGTATCTTCCAACTTAAAAAAAATGCATTATTGTGGTAGAAGACTTTATTACCAGAGTTAGGTATGGATGTTTTTGAGATATCACGTGATCTGTTTGAGGGGCATTTTAGAGAACACTACCTTTTGCACAAGTTTATTGAGAGGTAGTTAAATGAGTTTAATTCCTTGAGGCAATGTGGTAAGTTAGTGTAGGAATATAAAACTAGGTTTATGGAACTTTTGAGGTATGGACCACATTTGAACATAAATAAGTTGCAAGTCAACAAGTTTGTTTATGAGATTAATTATTAATTCAAGTCAAAGGTTTGAATATTGATGCCCCACATTTTCAATGAGATAGTATAGAGGGTTATCATAGTCAAGGAGAAACTTGTGGGAAGTGGTTGATCAAGACCATCTTGACCTTCAAGTTTAGGAGGATAGAGATATGGTTCTTAGTCAGTTAGTACACCTAGATCAATGATAGGGCATAAGGATGCATCAGAGGAGCGTGTGAACGGGACCGAGAGACACTAGTCTAGATGTTAGAGGCCATTGATGTAGCAAGGTGGTTCTAAACTACAATAAACTTAACAGAGTAGTGGATCTACAATTGCATAATTGGCGAGTTGGAGGCAACCTCCTAAAAGCAGGTGTTGGACATGTGGAGAGCCACACTTTTAGAGAGAGCCTCCACATGTAGAAAGAGGAGTTGGTTAGTATTAGAGTTACACCACTAGTGGTGATTTGGGCAAATCCCACAAAATTCATGTAGTGGTCAATAATCTCCAGGATGAGCACCAATGTACAGTTCTCGAGATGATAGGTAAGATTAATGTGTGTGTTTTTCATTATTAATGTTAAAGCCCTAAATAGTGTCACATTGCCCCAATTAAGGGGTAATGTGCCACTATTTAGGGATTTTGATGGCAAGGATCCAATCACATGGATACTCTAGATGGAGCAGTTCTTTGATCTACATAATGTGCCACTATTTAGGGCTTAACAATTAATAGATCCAGGAGTGACATAAAGTTTTATTTCATATAATGCATTATCTAGATGTGGGATGATTGTAAGTAGTCAAGAAGATTCCAACCTGATCGAAATGGATTTTACTATTAAACAAGGGGTAGGACAATTAGTTAAGAACTATAAGGTTGATTTTAGGGTATGTGTTACCCAAGTATCATTATACACTCCTACCTTGGGATCGTATGATATGATCATAGGTATGGATTGGTTAGAATCCCATGAGGCAATGCTAGATTGTAAGGGTAAGATGCTTTATTTTATAGATGACTCGGGACACAAAAGAATCTTAGTGGGGACTAATAGAAGAGTGTCTTTGAAGTTTAATTCAACATTGCAGTTGAAGAAAAGTCCTAGGAAGAGTTGTAAGTTGTATGTTGTTATAACTATGAACAAGAAGGATGATACAATGAATGTGGTTCAACATATTGTATTATTGGAATATTTTGACGTATTTCTAGAAGTGTTATGTGGACTACTTCTAAGCAAGAGCTAGAGTTCACCATTGGACTCAAACTAGGAACTGAGCCTATTTTGAAAACCTTCTTATCGCATGACAACCCCAAAATTGTGAGAGTTGCATATGCATTTCCAAGAATTGTTAGACTTGAGATCTATCCATCTTGGCATATCATCATGGGGAGCATTGATGATCTTTGTAAAGAAGAAATATGGATCATGGAGGCTTTGTATCAACTATTGATTATTGAACAAAGAAATCATTGTGGACTAGTATCCATTGCCTAGGATTGATGATTTATTTGATCAAATGAAAAGGGAAATTATATTTCAAAGCCCTGATTGGAGATTGAGATATTATCAGTTGAGAGTTAAGGAAGAGCACATCCCTACGATGCTGTTTAAGAGGTGTTTCAATATTGTTGAATTTGTAGTAGTGCCATTTGGGTTAACGAATGCACCAACTGTGTTTATGAGTCTAATAAACAATGTTTCGACAATAACTTGATAAGTTTGTGCAAATTTTTTGGGATGATATTTTAATATATTCAAGAACAACATAGGAGCATGAAAAACATTTAAGGCTAGAATTATAGTGTCTTAGAGAGCATAAACTATATGTTAAAGTCTTTAAGTGTTTGTTCTTTGAATCAAAGATTCATTATTTGGGTCATATAATCCTAGGAGAAGGAATTGTTGTAGATCTAGCAAAGATTGAGGCTATTATGGATTGGTTGATGCCTACAAACGTACATGAGGTACATAATTTTATGGGCTTGGTTGAGTATTATAGGTGGTTTGTGGAAGGATTTTTCAAAATTTTGAATCCTATCATGAAGTTGCAAAAGAAAGATAAGAAATCTGTATGGACAGAGCAATGTGAATATGCATTCAACAAGCTTAAACAATTGTTAACGAGAACTTCCATATTAAAGGCACTAGACATGGATCAAAATTTTCTGGTGTGTACCGATTCTTCAAAAGAAGGACTAGGTGGAGTACTAATGCAAGAAGGTAGGGTGATTTCCCACACTTCAAGAAATATTAGACCACATGAAGATAATTATGTGATGCATGAATTAGAACTTGCTGCAATAGTGCATGCTTTAGAATTTAGGGACATTATTTGGTAGAAATAAAGTTCAAATTGAACATAGACCACCAGAGATTTCAATATATATTTATGGAATGTACCCTGAGTGCTAGACAAAGAAGATGGTCCAGATTGTTAAGTGAGTATGATTTCGACATTTTTTCTAGGTAACAACTCTCGAGGAAAACCCCTGGTTACTTCCCCTCATTTCGAGGATGTTACCCAGGGTAAACCCTAGATTATTCATTGGGTGATGTTAGATCAACAATAGGGCTTGAATTCGTTACAACAATATACTCAATTTGAGTTCAACATGTCATTAACTGGAATAGAAACTGGGTGGGGAAGATAACATGAGTTAGACCCAATTGACAAGTATGATTTTGACATATCACACATTAAGGAACATCAAACAATGTAGTAGATGCCTTGAGTAGAAGATATCAAATATTCTTAATTTTACCTTTAAGGATGAATGTTAGAGAAAAGATATTGAAATTATAAGAAAATGATGAGTTGTATACAAAAGTAATATCAAAAATTGAAAATGAGGTAATGATGATCACCAAGTACAATGGATATACTTTGGATAATGTACTATTGAGATTCCATAAAAGGATTTAAATATTTTCAAATGAAGAAATTCATAAGTTTATACTCAAGGAAGCACATATAGCAGTATATATGGTTCACCCTAGAGTGAAAAGGATGTATGCAGATTTGAAACCATTATTCTTTTGGAATGGAATGAAGAAAGACGTAGTAGACTATGTGGCTAGATGCTTGGAATGTCAGCTAATGAAGGCCAAGCATCAACACCCAACATGATTATTGCAACCACATGCAATACGCAATTCAAAATGGGAAGTAATTTCGATGGACTTCATAGTGGGATTGCCTATGACGTCAAGAAGAAACGATTCAATCTTGGTAATAATGGATACTTTGAACAAGAGTGTGCATTTTATTTCAGTGAAGAATACTTAATGAGTATAGAAAATAGGAAGAGTTTTTATAAATGAGATAGTGAGACTTGGACGCAATTCCGAATAAAATCGTTTCGGATAAATGATCAATATTTATGGGAAGATTTTGGACTAATTTCCAAGAGCCCTTCTGAACACACTTTAATTTTAGTATGACATATCAACATGCGATAAATGGAAAAAGAGAGAGTGAATCAAGTGTTGGAGGATATGTTGTGTATCTATGTAATGTACCAACAAAGTTGTTGGGAAGAGTATTTACCTCTTGTGTAATTTGCATATAATAACAGTTATCAACGTTCGATAAAGATGACATCTTTCGAGTTTTTGTATGGTAGACTATGTATAATTCCTCTTCATTGGGATAAGCTTGAAGAAAGGGTTCCAATTGGACTTGAAGTAATTCAAGAAATAGAAAAGTAGATGAAAATAATCAGAGAGAGATTAAAACAAGTTCATGATAGAAAATTTATGCGGATGCACATGGAATTAATATAATTTATAAAAAGGGGACAAAGTGTTTTTACGAGTTACACTGCAAAATAGTTCTATTGAATTTGGTAAGGGAGCCAAGTTAAAATAATTACCAACTTGATAAAAACCATTTAGAGTTCTCACTTTTTTAGAGGCTGCATTTAGTGGATGTTTTTATCCTAATTCAAAAAGTGGTGCTACAAGTAACATTTTTTTTCAGGGTTAAAATTACAAAAATTTGCAATCATGATCTCTAAAGTTGCAAGCAAAAACCTTTAAAGCGACCTCTAGATTGAAAAGTGGTGCTCCCAAAATCACCTGTTTTTCTTTGGAGTTAAAATTACAACTTGTTTGAAATTGCGACCTTAACAACTAGTAATATTCTAGACAGAAACCATAAAATCTACCCCCAAATTTAAAAGTGGCACTAGTGGTAGCACCCTTTTTTTTTTTTAGGGTTAACATTACAACTTGTTTGAAATCGTGGCCTTGACAATCAATATCATTGCAAACCAAAATATTTAATTCAACCCCTGAATCGAAATGTGATGCTACAAGTAACACATTTTTTTGTGTGTTTAAGGCTTAAAATTGCAACCTTTTTAAAACCACGGCCTGAAAAAACAATGCTATTGCAAAAAAATCATTAAAAAAATGTGAAAAAAAAAAGAAAAAAAAGAAGAAGAAGGGAAAATAGTCCTAAAACAAAGGCTATCCACACACACATACATATATAAACTAATGTTTTAAATTTAAAAAATTATTTTTTTAAGAAAACATTGTTAAAACAAATTAAAAAAAAATAATATTTTAAAGAAAAAAATAAATAAACATTAAAAAAAATTATTATAAAATAATTAAAACAAACTTCAAAAAAAAAATTCTTAAACTTTAAAACACATAATTAAAAAAATAATACAAATTAAAAAAAATAATAATAAATAAAACTTTTATTATTTTTTTTAGAAAGGCAATGTTAAGGATAATTCTAGGAATCGCTAGCGCTACAAGCAAGTTGTAGGAGGGAGCCAGGGTGGAGAGGTAAGGGTGCAAAAAGGGACATTGGAATGGGATGTTTAGGATTTTTTTCCCTTTACAAAATAATTTTATGTTATTTTAAATTTGTTTTTAATTTTTAATTATTTTAAATTACATTCTCTTATGTTTTTTTTTTTTTTTTAATTCTCTTTCTCTCACACACACATAAAATTCAATTGGGTTTAGCCTAGGTGGTTGGGAGGAATGATTGTTATCCTGCCTACTTAGGTTCAATTCTCGTAACTGACATGTTGAGCTCTTAACGATTATGTTATTGTAATAGCTTTGAGTCTTGTTGTTGATCAACCTTGTGCCTTGAAGATTCTAGGGTTTACCCTGGGTACCATCCTCGAAATAAGGGGAAGTACTTAGGGGTTTCCCCCAGGACGTATAACCTAGAAACACACACACATATAATTCATAGTTGCATGGGAATCACTCCTGACACATCCAACATCTTTGAAACTCGTTCTCGACATTCTGGGAGCTTGGGAACATGTACAAAACATCCTTAATTGGTTGGGAATGATTTTGGGAAATTGAGAGCTTAAACATCAAGGAAATGGGAGCTTGAGAATGAGTTTATGATATTGATCCAGGTGGATATTGGTGGCCACCCGCCTATTCCACTTGGACCCACACCATTGTTTCTTTCAGTTTTTCAGTTTCCTTAATTGTAGCACAATTTACTATTTTTAGCAGTTCTTTGGGTCCTGAACTTTCGGAGTTGTTTTGAGGCCCTAAACGACATTTTGTTTTTTGGGCATGAATGCTCCGACGAATATGAGTTCATTCTGGACTCGATATTCGCTGTCAGCAGTGTAGTCCTCGAATAGATCTTTCTAACGATGTATCATGTGCGTCAAACAGAGATAATATGCCAAAGTTACGACCCTGGGAAATTGATGTACCAATTTACCCCAACGAGGCCCATATTCTGGTGTTTCATCTCCTAGGGTTAGGTTTTTGGATGTTTAGGGTTTTTCGTTGTTTCCCAGTAATATATAGGCCTTCGAGCCTCATTGTAACAGGCAGTTTAGAGGCTAGTAGCCGCCACATCTCTTCTAAGAGATAAGCTGCCAGTGCCCTAGCTCGTTTATTTTCATTCTGTTTGTAAGCATTTTCCAGTCATTTGTTATTAATGAAATGAAGTCTTATTTCCCTGCACCTCTGCATTTATGTGTATTTATGTATTTCATTGTGTTCCTACATAAATCTAGATCAGTGGTATCGGAGCGGTCTGCTCGTTCTCGATCTTTCTTTGCATGTCCCCAACGAGGTCGGGGTATAAGGAGTTGGGGCTCGATCTGGTTGAACCTTTGCAAGATCAGTATCGCAAACCCCGACAACCGTCCATGGGGGAAGAAAATAAAGATGAGGGAGCAGGAGATCCTATCAAAATGTTGCTCAAGGAGGCCCTCGAGAAACAAAGGAACACGATGATGGACAACTTTGCCCAGATTCTTCAATGGATTCCCACTAGCGGTGCATCGACATCCAACAACCACTCTGAAGGCACCACTCCTTTTAAGGTACAAGTAAACTTTTACATTCCCATATTTGAGGGCCAAATAGATGCAGATGTTGTAGATAGATGGTTGAATTTGTTAGAAGGATATTTCTCGGTTCATGAATTTTCCGACCGAGAAAGGATTATTTTCACACTCCTTAAAGCTACCCCCCATGTCAAGGACTGGTGGGAAACCTACTCGGAGCAACAGGGTGAGGGGGAACCCTCTCTGTTCTTGGCCACACCCACTTGGAATTCTTTTCAAGACGCCATCAAGGAACAATATTATCCTGTGGGGAGCTATGAGGACAAATACATACAATGGACTACGTTGCGGCAGCAAAGGGACCAAGATGTGCACGAGATGACGAATTTGTTTCATACCCTACGCACAAAGTTGGGTATCAAAGATTCAGAGAAACATTTGGTGTTAAAGTACCACAGTTGTTTGCATAGATACATTTAGGAGGAAATGGAGTTCCTCAACATCTCCTCGCTTGGTGTGGCATACCGATATGCTGCCAAGATTGAGAAAAAGTTCAAACAGAAAAAGCGAGACTTTGGGTCTGCAAATCAGAAGCAAGGGAAAGGTACCCCTAAACTGCAGAACAAAGGACCAAGCCAAGGCGGGGAGGCCTAGGATAACCCGCTAAAGCCACAAGCAAAGAACAACACCACGAAGCCAAAAAAGGACACGGGGAAGTGGTGTGAGTTCCATAAGAGCTCCACTCACAACACAAGTGAGTGTCGGGCCAAGCATTCACTGGTAGCCGAGTTGAAGGCTTCTGAATCAGATGCATGCTTCGACTCTGAATCAGAACCCGACAAGGGGAATGATAGGGGAAGCAGATTATTGATGCAGAGCCCAACGCCACCATTGCCACCACGAAGATCCAGAAAGAGGAACCAGAAGATCCAGAGGAGGCGGAGCGTCTCTTCCATTCCAAGATGTGGGTAAAGGGTTCCCCGTTGCAGTTCATTATCGACAGTGGGAGCCAGAAGAACCTCATCTCGGTAGAGGTCGTGAAGCGGCTGGGCTTGCCGACCACAACACACCCACAACCATACACCACCGGGTGGTTGCACCAAGGACGGGACCTCTGCGTCAGCCAACAATGTCGCCTTCCCTACAGCATCAAGCCCTTCACGAATGAGGTATTATGTGACATTGCTCCTCTTGATGTTTCTGATGTATTATTAGGCCAACCGTACTTGTGGAAGCGACATGTTGTGTATGAGTCCAGGCCTTGTGCTGTTATTATCACCTTGGGAAATAAGTTGTACAGGATATCGGAGATAGCACCACCTACCACCATCTCTTTGGTTACTGCAAAACAATGTAGTAAGCTCATTTCCAAAACCAAGAAATTTGTTTTCCTGATGATCCGCCCTCAGGGAAAGAGGAAGACTATGGCCATGACCTCCAGACAGGGCCCCGATGCACGAAAACAACAGATGGATAAGGTCGTGGAGGAGTACGAGGACATCTTCACCTCCCCCGCAGGGGTGCCTCTACACTGCCAGGTAAATCACCCCATCGATTTGACCCCAAGTGCGTCGGTGCCCAATGGACCCATCTATCGGCGCTCTGTTCTGGAGAATGACGAAATCAAGAGGCAGATTTAGGAGTTGTTGCAGAAAGGTCACATTCGGTCGAGTTCATCACCCTGTGGGAGCCCGATCGTGTTGATGCAAAAGAAAGATGGGACTTGGAGACTTTGCATTGACTATCGGGCACTGAACAAGATCATTGTTTGGAATAGGTACCCGATCCCACAGATTGATGAACTTCTGGACCAACTCAAGGGGGCGAAATATTTCAGCAAGATCAACTTGAAGTCAGGGTATCACCAGGTACCAATCAAACCCTCTGATGTGTGGAAGACTGCCTTCAAATCCAAGGAGGGCCTTTTTGAATGGTTGGTCATGCCATTCGGGTTGACGAATGCCCCTGCAACCTTCATGAGGCTAATGGATGACATCGTATGACCATTCACCAACTCATTTGTAGTGGTGTACTTGGATGACATTCTGATCTTTAGCCAGACTTCGGAAGAGCACCTCCACCACATCTGACAGGTCCTCCAAACACTGCGACAACACAAGTTGTGTGCCAATTTGGAGAAATGCACTTTTGGCATGACCCAAGTTCAATATCTGGGATACATTATTGATGAGCGGGGGTTGCATGTGGATCCAGCAAAGATCCAAGTCATTCGGGATTGGACAACCCTAACCACCCTAACATAGCTCCGCAGTTTTTTAGGTCTTGCCAATTTCTACCGTAGGTTTGTGTTGGGGTTCTCTCATATCACTTGGCCCTTGAGTCAAGTCACCAAAGGAGGAGCTAAAGCAAAATTCTTTTGGTTTGAATCTCAACAGAAGGCATTCGGGGAGTTGAAGCATCACCTCTGCTCTGCACCAGTGCTCACATTACCAGACTTGCAACAACCATTTGAGATTGAGACAGATGCCTCTGACTATGCCATTAGGGCAGTCCTTACTCAACATGGGCATCCAGTGGCATATCACAGTGAGACACTTTCCGACACAGTCCGGAAGTATCCCACTTATGACAAAGAAATGTATTCCATTGTGCAGGCTTGTCGGCAATTGAAGCATTACATTTTGGGAAAGAAAACGGTCATCCACATAGACCACCGACCCCTGCAGTTCATACTGACACAAGGGAATTTGTAGAACGATCGCCATCAGAAGTGGTCCACATACCTGCAACAGTTTCATTTGAACATTAAGTATAAGAAATGCAACACCAATAATGTTGCAGACTGCCTCAGTCAACCACCCATCGTGGCACTAACCAATGTGCCCAACTCTTGTGGGCACGAGACTTCTGATTGGCCGCTTCTCTACACAAGTGATCCAGAATTCGGCCACACATACAACACACTCTTAGAGGGTAAGCAAGTTCCCAATTTTCACCTTCAGGATGCCCTGCTTTTCCACCTGGGACAACTTTGTGTTCCTTCAAGCAAGCATGCCAAGATGATTTAGGAGGCGCACTACAGTCGGTTCGTTGGGCATTTCGGGGTTGAGAAAAACATGGCAGTACTACAAAAGTATTTATATTGGTCGAACCTTCGACATGATGTCGGGAAGTACATGAAGTCCTACACTGCTTACGCCATTGCCAAACTGACCATCAAGAAGCAAGGCCTCTATACTCCACTTCCTACCCCCAATCGACCTTGGGAATCCATCTCTATGGATTACATGTCAGGCCTTCCCTCTACTAAGCATGGAAATGACTGTGTTTTTGTGGTCGTCGACCGATTCTCGAATATGTTCATTATGATGGCCTGCAAGAAGAATATCACAGCAGAAGCCACTGTTAAACTCTTCTTTGAACGAGTGTGGGTACACTTTGGGATCCCATAGTCTATCATATCAGATTGGGACAGTAGGTTCCTCAGTACATTTTGGTCCAACCTCTGGTTGATGCTAGACACCAAGCTCACCAAGTCCACAACTTTCCATCCTCAAACTGATGGCCAGACAGAGGTCGTCAACTGGATGATTGTACACATTCCGCGCATGTACAACTCAAACAATCCATGCACATGGGATGAGAGCCTCCCCTATGTACAACACAACTACAACCGGGCTCTCCATAGCTCTATCAACCACAACCCCTTTCAAGTGGGCTTGGGATTCCAACCATTATGTCCCATTGATGTAGCCATGCCATTTGCGGCTACTCGAGCAGATTCAACCCATGTCCAGTCTGAGGCTGACAAGGCAAACAACTTCATTGAGTGCATTCAACACATCCGCCAACAAATTCATGACATCTTGGACAGAGCCAATGCTAAGTACAAGCAACCACATGATCAACATCGGGTGCCACACAACTTTCAGGTGGGCAACAAAGTGTGGCTACATTTGCAAAAGGAGCACCTCGTTGGACCGTACCCCAAGATTCACCCACTCCGATATGGGCCATACACCATCACCAAGGCTGTAGGGTACAATGCCTTTGAGCTCGGTATTCCACCATTCCTTGGTCTGCACCCAGTGTTCAATGTGGACCGCCTTTGGCCCTACTTTCCACCTCTACTAGACACATCCGACATGGTAGAACAACTCACACCAACAGAGTTAAACCTAGATTGCATAGAACAAGCCACAACTAATCAAATTATGGACACATAGATCAAGAACACCCGCCAACAGAGGATCTAGCTATATCGAGTTGTCAAAGCAGGCCAACTCCTTCACCAGGGAAAGTGGCTCACCAGGGACCAAGTTTAGCAGAAGTTTCCTCATCTCATGGAGGAACTCAACGCAATGGGGACCATTGCTTCCTAAGGGGGGAGGAATGATCCAGGTGGATATTGGTGGCCACCGGCCTATTCCACTTGGACCCACACTATTGTTTCTTTCATTTTTTCAGTTTCCTTAATTGTAAAACAATTTACTATTTTTAGCAGTTCTTCGGGTCCTGAACTTCCGGAGCTGTTTTGATGCCCTAAACGACGTTTTGTTTTTTGGGCATGAATGCTCCAGCGAATATGAGTATGTTCCAAACTCGATATTCGTTGTCAGCAATGTAGTCCTTGGATAGATCTTTCTAACGATTTATTATGTGCGTCAAACGGAGATAGTATGCCAAAGTTACGACCTCGGGAAATTGATGTACCAATTTACCCCAACAGGGCCATATTCTGGTGTTTCATCTCCTAGGGTTAGGTTTTTGGATGTTTAAGGTTTTCCATTGTTTCCCAGTAATATATAGGCCTTTGAGCCTCATTGTAACAGGTAGTTAAGAGGCAAATAGCCGCCACATCTCTTCTCAGAGATAAGCTACCAGTGCCCTAGCTAGTTTATTTCCATTATGTCTGTAAGCATTTTTCAGTCATTTGTTATTAATGAAATGAAGTCTTATTTCCGCTACATCTCTGCGTTTATGTGTATTTCCGTATTTCATTGTGTTCCTACATAAATCCGGATCAGATATAGAGAGATTTAATTTAAAATTCTATTTTTGGTATTAATAAGTACCAATTTTCGATATTATTAAATTAAAATGTAAACATTTTTATTCTATTATTACAAAAACCTAATTTATTACAAATATTTGTATTATATTTATTCAAAATATCACTATATAAAACAAAGACTAAACTACATGTAAATATTATTTCAAAAATTATTTAAATAAAAAAACTTAATAATACTATCTTTATAGTTGTGGATATGAAAAACTTTAAATGCATGCATGTTGGCCTTCGAGCCCACACAAAACATGGAAGTCAAATAAATCAATACCCTACCCATAACAAGCATTTGCTCTAGTGTGTGGTTGCTATCAACCAACCATATCTTTGACTTTTATTGTATTTTCATACTACAAGAATAATACTATTTAGTTTTTTCTCAATAAGAACAAGAATAATGGTTCAAATTTACAAAGATGTTTGAAATTTATATGTATAAAGTTTAATTTTAAAAATATGTTAAAATTTTATACATTTATTTTGTTTCTCATTTTCTAATTGAATCTTTATGGATATTAAAGTTTCACTATTGTGTTAAATATATTCATATAATTATTAACACAAATTAAATTAGTAATTTCAATATTTTAGTTGTTCCAGTAGACAGTAGAGCAAAGTTGTCCTGGATTGGCCTCTAATTTTATTGAAATAAAATTTAAAATGTATCATTATCTCGATACATTGTAATTTAAAATATTTTTTATATTTTTTTAATATATAATATTGTTGCTCCCAACTTGACATTTCCTGCAAATTTGGTCAAGATTTCTAGTCATTCCAGACACTCGTATCCACATTCCCAATATTCCCACATTACAGAAACTTGTGCAACATAGATATAATTTGAGTTTTCTTATTTCTTTTTCCTTTATTTAAAAAAAATACCTTTTTAAATTTGAAATGTTAGTTTTAATATTATTATTTATTAAATATTTTTTTGGCCTTTGTTTTAGGGTTGTTTTATTTTTATTTTTCTCATTTTTCTCCATTTTTATGATTTGTTTGCAACATCGATTTTTTAGGCCACGATTTCATAAACATTGCACTTTTAAGCTTGAAACACAAAAAAAAGGTGTTACTTATAGCACTGCATTTCAATTCAGAGATTGATTTTGAGGTTTCGGTCTGCAAAGGTGTCAATTGTCAAGGCTAGGATTTCAAACAAGTCATAATGTTAAGCTCGAAAAAAGGGGGTGCTACTACTAGCACTACTTTATGATTTGGGGGTCGATTTTAAGATTTTTATTTGGAACAATACCCTTGCTAGTCCCACGATTCCAAACAAGTTGTAATTTTAACCCCTTTTTTGGAAGCTCCTCTTTTCGATTTGGGGGTTAATTTTAAGGTTTTTGTTTGCAACTTTATAGGGATTTAAAGCCATGTTGACGCAAAAATGTTTAACTAGATCTTGCATGCAAAGAATTGCAATGCAGCCTATAAATTTTATTATTATTATTATATAAATAGTAACTATAGGTGGGATCCCTAATAAGAGAAACTAAGCAAGTTTAATTTTCATTTCCTCCCAGAGATGATAGTCCGCATATAATTAGTTCGACAACAATGATTTGATATTTTTCTCTTGAGGTCCTATTCTTATTACAAATGGGCACGATTAGTTTTACTAAAACTAAGTGGATGATACAAAAGTTTATATGGTTCTTCTACAACCTCGTTGTGCATTACACAGGTTACCTTTTTATAAAGGGAAACAAAAGGGCCATGGAATATATTTGCCATACAAAGTTGGTCTTTAGCTTTAACTTCCTTATCATTATGCTAACACTTGATGAATATATCATACAAAGGTTTTGGATGTTGAGTTATAAATGAGATACAACTATATTATTCGATAACATAATATTATGCTACAACATATAGTATCCTTAAGTATTGTTATATACGAAGTATGGTTAGAATCGATATATATATATATATATATATATATATATATATATATATAAACATCAGATATTGTATAGTGTTGATTTCATTTGTTTTAAATACTTGATGTTCAAGTGACTCATTACATGTGGTATAAGTTTGAATTAAAAGTTGTTGAAGATGTATGCATCGTGGTACGAAATGAGATTTGGGATCCGATATAGCATGGTGTGGCTTCCCCCGTGTAAAAACTTAACTGGATGTGAATTGTGGTTGAAAGTTGGCAACGTTATGGGTATTGCCATCCAATTTTGGAGGCGACATGAAATTAATGAAGAGTTAATGCTTGGTATGCAGTGTTTTCTCTCGAGGTTTAACACCTTTCTCGATTGTTAGTTTTACTGAAACAAATCACAACTAGTAATAGAAGGGTTTTGAACTCAAAGTCTCTTTT
>JZKD02S2240012.1:162403-172978 GCA_000966675.3 Picea glauca
GAGTTCGCTACCGAACTTTCTTCAAGGGTTGACATCAATGACAACCAACCCAATTAATCAACATCAAATTCATCAATGTACATTATAATCTATAGGAAAAATTGTGAATCTTACCTATAGAAGAGTATAATATGATGCCTGCCCCATTACCTTCATTTGAACATGCACCGTCAAAGATCATATGCCACACACCGTCATCATAGTCTGGTTGTTCAAAAAATGTGTCATCTTCATCAACAAAGATGGAATAGACACCCATGTCTTCCTCAATGTAATTTACATTAGGTTGAGGGACTTTCTTGATGTATGGTGAAATCCTCCCTTCTCTTAATACTATGATGTTTTTTCTGTTATTAGGGACGGATAGATGTGAACCATCTAGTGATAGGTAACCACATGTTAAGGCATGTCAATCCCTACCCAAAATAATTGAATAGTTACTAACATAAATATCGATTACTTGTATATTGAGAGTGGTTCTAATTTCTGAATGAGCGTAGGGGACCAAAGTTACATCTTTGATTTCACCTATTGTAGATTGTTGTTGATTATTATAGGATAACATGCTCCTCACATTTTCGTTTGTACAAGAGAAGCCTAGTTCTTCCATAATAATCTTGGACATGACACTTGGGCCATATCCACCATATATTAGGAAACAATGATCTATTATATCCACAATCTTTACAAAAATATAAAAAGGAGGGTTTTTTTTACAGGATTTCTAAAATTATTTACATTGATTCTATTTACATTTGACTCATCTCCATTAGAATTTTCAGTCAAATTAGCTATTGTGGAAGTTTTACCTTCCATGAAAATTTACAGATGATGTTGTTGTTCTGCGATGATGACCATGTCCAAGAGAGATGCTTATTCCTTAATACTAGCTAATTGATTGAGGATATTGTATTTAGATGGAGGAAAATGAGTTGATACTCCTTGACTGTTTGAATATCTGACAACCTGGGAGTTTGTATCTTGAGATGATGAGATGGGAGCAAAAGTGGTTCGGGGAGGATCAACTTTGCTTTTATTAGTGTATGATTTATTTCTAGTGTTCACCACCAAGATATCATCATGCAGAGCCCAATATAAGGAAGCAATAGTTGCATATGGTTTTTTGCCAAAGATTCGTCCTCTAGCATTTCCTTTTACCTCACAGGTGGCCTCATCGTGATTTTCTTCAGAAAAGTTACACCATGCACACGACATTATGGCCTTGGGTTGAAAGGTGCTATCATTTGGGTTCCTAAAGGTTGCCTCAGAAGAAGTTTCAGCAGGAGAGGAAGTGGAAGTAATTCCCTTTCTCTCATAAGAAATCATTCGGTTGTTCATTTCCTACATAAGTTGCAAGATTGTAGACATATCAATTTGTTTCACATAATATCCCTTGGGGAGACTAGTTCTTTCTAGTTTCTCTTCATACTCAAGACAAGTCTAAAGTGCATATCCAAAATTATCTATAGCCTTTTCTTTTGATCTATGATGATAAGAAGAGGGTAAGGTATTATAGTAATGCATGAACGCATATTGGTTCTAGGGGCAAATCAGTTCAGGGATTTGATTGTACAACTTGGTGAAATGAATATTGAATGATTTGATAGTTTCACCATTATTGTAGATGACATTATTATACTCTCTTAATTAATCAACTGAGCTTTTTGTTTGCCCATATGTCGATTTAAACCAGTAAACCGATTCTTCCCTTGTGGAAAGGATTTTAGTTGGTAAGTCAAAAATGTTTGCAACGACTTTCCCTTCTAAGGAGTTAAAAAATAAGCGCATACATGTATCATTATCATTCGCCCCTATATTATGGAAAGCATTAGAAAATTCTACTAAGTGTTCATTAGTAGTGATAGTGTCATTTCCTGAAAACTTGGGCCAATGATATTTGAATTTAGGAAGGGGATTTGCAGTTGGTGTAATATTTAGAGGAGAAGATACATGCCACAAATTAGTCATAACATCTTCTTCAAATTGAAAAAGACCATATTTTTTTATGACTTTAGCCAGATTGGTTGTAGATTGGACCGGAATTTGATGGCTATAAATGTTGCCAATCACAGATGATGTTGAAGGTTGTGAAGAGGAAGAACCACCAATACCACTACCACTACTAGAAGATGTTATTTTAAAAGTGATAGGGATTGCAGATCTAGATGAACTAGCATAATCAGATAAACGCTGATGAAGATTAGTTTGTTGACTTTGTATAACAACCTTTTCCTCCCTATTTCAGATATATGATAAACCTCAGGGGTCAAACCTCTTGTTCTTCGAGAAGAACGAGAGCTGGAGGACACATGTAAGTGATTTAACAAGGAGGCTGATTTATGGGTAATCTTTGTTGGGATTCCCATTGTTCACGCATTTCGACGTCTCTGGAAATAACTTCCCAAGAACGATGTAGTTGAGCACAACTCCTAGCAATTTCTAAAATGGTATTGAATAAGTTCAAAGAAAGGCTAGTTTGATCATCAAGACCATCACCAATATTGGGTTGTCTAGTAACAAGTACAGTGACAGAAACAATCAATTTGAGCTAAAATAATTACAATAAAGGAAAGAAAGTAATTACAGAAATAATGTACAACTACCAGAGAAATATGGAAAAATTCCCCCCGTATGGTCACAAAACAAATGTTGATGGAAAGATATTAAAAAACCTTACCCCAACATTTTTAAATCTTAGTTGGCTAAGGTAAGATAAGCGGGATTGTGACCCTGCGTTTATAGCCAAAATCAAAAAATTCCATTGATTCTCAAGGAATAGATACTAGGAACCAATGTTGTCTTTTTATGATTAAATATAAAAAAATAAAGAAAAAGATTTGTTTGTTTGTATGAGAGATTAAATAACAAGCAAGATACAAATATGATAAATAATACAGAAAAATACACAAGTGAGACCAAAAATCAACACAACCTTTTTATTGATTGCATTTCAAGTTACAACCATAACCCCTTTTACATACCTCTGTGAGGGTAAGAACCAAAATCAAATTAAAATCGTTGGTGAGCACCACACACAAGACTCCGATGTCAAGAATAGACCAAGACTATAGATGCTAGATCAGACTAGCCACATAAAATATAGTTACCGACTTAACAAGAACAATGACCTCAAAATGATAACTGTAGCCCTTAAAACACATATTTTTGCATAAAAAACATGAAAATCAACCCCCAAATAAAAAAGTGGTGCTACTAGTAGCACCATTTTTTCTAACGGGGTCAAAATTACAATATGTTTCAAGCAAACCAAAAAGTGGTGCTACCGATCTAAATTTTAACCATCGTAAAAAATAATGTGGATACATTATGGATAAGAAGATTTAAAATACCAAAAAACAACCTAAAAATGAAGGGGTGCTACCGGTAGCACAACATTTCAAAACGAGGTAAAAAATGTGACCCCCCAAAAAAGAGAACTTGGTAGAGTTCTGGTTAAATCGGTAACTATGTTATAACACCATTGCTTGACTCTGCAAAATATCCTTAATCAAAAATGAAAACTAATTCATAAACAGATCATAATACACATACTATCAAGACAAAATGAGCAATCTTCTGAAGCATTATTTCTCAAGAAATGCTTCTCAATCCTTAATCTTGCCACCTTCAATAAGACCCTACTATCAACAAAAGGGTTAAGACTCTAGGATAACTTGAAATGAATGAAAGTAATTAATCTCACAAGTACAAGAACATACCTTTATCAGAAATTATTTTCCTTGTTCCCTCTCCATTTGTCCCCTCAATTGATTTCTCTTTTATCTCTTCAAAGTAGTTGTGGTAGTTCTCAACCACTTTTAGTTAACTCACAAACAACTTTTAGTTATTTAGGGACAAATACTAAAATTATTAATAAATAGATAAAGGGTAATATAAATAATAACTAATAGGTGGGACCCTTATTTCCTTTCATTATCCTTAAGTTTCTTATTTCCTCCTTGTTCCTCCATATTATTTAAATAAACAAATCATGTCACCTCATCAAATACGCACATGAGCATATGTAAATCAATTTAGAACAACCCTTGTATCTCCCAAAATGCCATTCATATAAATAAACAAAAAAACTTGCCAAAAATAAAATATTATCTTGTTGTCCAAAATATAGTCACTATGTTGCCCCAAAAAGATGTAAATGCAAGTAAACTATCAACAATCACAAATAACATTGTTGCATCAAAAACCATATTTGCTATGAGAAGTAGTTTGCTTCTTTTCACTGCTCACTGTATTTACTGCCTTGTTTGCATGTGAGCTTGCTTTATCAAAATGTTGTTGATTGGATGCCTCAGGATGAACCTCACTAAAAGCATGGGAATGGTCATTGGCATGTTGGGCATGATATGTTAATGACTGGGATGATCCATGAGATGACTCAAAATGAGTGGCAATTTCTTTACCCTTGCTTGTTTTTGGATTAGGAATAGTTGTCTTGAGCCTTCTACTTGCATGAGATGAATGAGCATGGGATGCAATTAGCCATTCTGCTGAACATGTTTAGGTGGAGGAGGAGGCAATGGTAGTGACACTGTGGGCCACCCACCATGATGAGCTGGAGGATGTTGGAAAACATCTTCCCAACCATCATTTACAAGAACTTATGGTTGCAAGGACACATGAGTTGGGGCATGAACATTCGAAATGCTAAGATGAGGTTTATATGGAGGTCTCTTAGGTATGGGATGTGGATGGAAGGATCCTTGGCCTACTAGGTTAAGAAAATCAGTTTGCAATAGTTGATTGAGTTCATCGGAATCAACATCGAAATGTATTGAGATCCTTGGTCTTTTGTTACTCCAAAAGTTATTTCGACCTCTACCTTTGTTTCAGCCTCTGCCATGAATTCCCCTGTTGAAAAAACTCATTTCCCCTAGCAGTAAAGATTAGATTAGAATATAAATAAGATGGCAAACAATACATCAAATTACTTTGCATTAGGAAATAATTTAAGAGATTGACTTTGACTAGCTAACAATCAAGCATGCAACAATCCATCCATTAGTTTTGATATCATTTATTTCATAATTGATGACCACTTTGAACATGGAAATTAAATGACATATGGAATGTGGAGGGATCGTAATGAATGGAAAATGACTTTTATGAAAAGGAAAGAGACAAATATTGTTCTTTTCCATAATCACTTTATGCAATTCAATAACATAATATCAATCATCCATGTGAATTTTTTTTGTTGTAAATAAACAAGATGAGAATCCTTCTATTCAATCCAGGAAAAGTACAAAGTGATACATTGACTTGTTGATTGCAAAATACCCCCATCAAGAGAACATGGGAGAACTATAGACTAGCCTATGCTAAAAGAGAGCCACAAGGAATGTGTGGGCATAGTAAGAAGAAACATACAAGATAAGGAGAAAGGGTCGGATCATTATGTTGGCCAGAGAAGATCCTTTCTTCCTTTTTTCTTACGAACATTAATCCAACCATAGGAAATGATAGGCTCAACAACCTTCGCCACCAAATCCAGGTGGTCTGAGGAAATGCCAGAATCTTGAGATACTGAAGCTAAGGGTGCTTCTTTGTCATTGTCTGAATTATCCGATTCATGAGGACGTTTTTGAGTCCCAAAGAGCAGGGATGTGGCCATGATTATGTCATTAGATTCATCCTTTTCGAGGGAGGGGGGTGAAAATATTGAACTGCGGGAATAGGAATCAAGATTTCTGAAGCTTCAAGATTTTGTGTTGAAGCCGAAGGCTGGTGTTTTGGATCTGCAGTTGGTTATTGTGCATTAGTTGGATACTGCGATGGTGTTGTAGAAGGCGAAGGAGTTGGGGCATCTTTGTGATGTTGTGTGTTGTCAAATGAAGAGTTTGAGAGATTTTTTTGATTTTTAGGGTCTTTCCATCCATTAGCCCTTTTTCGTGCTCCATAGGATGAGGCTGGGGTTGGGGATAAAGGACAAGTTGCCTGGTGGTGCCCTATTTGTTGACAGAAGTGGCACTTGAAGGCGATGTTCTCATAATCGACCATCTACGTGTAAGGATCATTCTCATCCCAGTCTATAAGTATCCTATCTGGAATCCCTTGACTGAGGTCGATTTCAATGCATATGCAGGCGAAAGTGACGAAGCCTTTCGTTATCTGGTTTGTGTCAATCTTGATGAACTTACCCAACACATTGCCCAAGGTAACTAAAAAAGATGGAGTATATAAATGCAGAGGTAGATTGGGGAGTCTTATCCAGACTGGTGTAGTCATGGAAATCATAAGCAGTGGGTTGAAGTCAGGGAACCATCTCTGCATGAAAAGATCAGATCTGCCCCATAACCAAGGACCTTTCTCTAGCATGCATTGGCAATTTGATTCTATGGAAAAGTTGACAATGAAGAACCCTTTGGAGCAAAAAAAGAGCTCATGACCTGACGACCAAGTCTTGTTTACCCATTCTCTTAGCGCAAAGGCTGAGGGCCATAGTCCATTGAAGCGACAGATGAGGGATTTTGCCTGGTATATAAAAGTAGGGCCGTAGACATGGGGATATTCGACATCTGATGTTGGAGGTTCTGCGGACTGCTCCATAATGAAGGCGGAGCCAAAAAGCTCTTTTGCTCCGAAAGTTTTAGCCTTGGACCTCGAAGGAGCGAAAATCCTTGTTTTCACAACATGCTTGTAAGAGCTTGGATGAGTGGAGGATGGAACTCCTCCATGCAGACGAGAAGCGAGAGAAATGGTTGCATTCTTTAGATTCCCATAACCCCCTAGCAGAGAGCCATCCACAAGTTGTTGTCCTTCAAATATTAGTCGATGAAAGAAAGGAGGAATACTTGTAGCTTGGTGGATTTTGGTTTTGAGATAAAAAACAGAGTTTGAATCCTGAGCATGCAAGCAGAGAGAATATTTGACAATGGTATCTATAAAAAGGGGGAAGCCTGCCGTAGTCTCAGAGCTGGCCTCGATGCGATATTCAGAAGAAAGCCTCAATCTTGCCTCACTCTTAACTTGATTCCCGTAACAGAGCGAGGGCTGAAGATCCCCCGAGGGTTGAAGATCCATGATGTCTCTGATGGTTGAAAGGTTCCCATACTCTAGATCGAGGCTTTGACAAATAGGGTTCATATATTGACGTGCCCACAGTCTCTTCTTGGCTTTGATCCAACCCTGAATAGTTGGTTCTCTCTCTCCATATAACGTTGGAACCTCCCTCATTCTTTCCGCAGTAAACAAACTGGCCCGAGTACAAACCCTCAACCACTACAAAGAGCTCCATATGATGCCTATGACAGAATGCGTGCCTGAAAGTCACCTTGCAGAGGGGAGCGCCGTGGTCGTGGTCGTGCAAGACATTTGTCATGATTCCCCTAATGTAGCCATTGCACTTGCCGTAATCGAGGCTTCTGAATCGTGTCGGTCCCTTCCTATGATGGGCGAGGGATGTGAACACTGAACCTGCTCCTTTTCTCTGTGTGGTCTTGCCATTGTCAGTCTCTTTGACCAAAATCAAAGTTTGAGATTTGTCAAGCATGTCAAGGAAGTCATGGCGCTGTTGCCACACCGGTAGGGTTTTTATTTTATCGAGGATATCATAGTACCTGGCGGAATACAGATGCTTGTTCCAGGGATTCATAGCAACAACCATTATGTCGCTCCATCATCCATGTGAAATTATGCACACGATCATCACCAATTATTCACTTTTTGTCATCACATCAATTCACTGCTGCAACGGTTTTTTTTTCTAAATAATGTCTTACATTTGAACCCTGTCCATTTCTTAAGTTTTAATCTGATCCTTACACAGTAGGTCTCATTCTTCATAATTAACATGTAATGAGAGCATGGAAATATGATGAAATGGGAACATGACAAGATTATAATGGATGAAAAATGATATCATGACAAGGAGCGGTATGGAAATGCTCTAATCATTCTATTTGTTAACCTACTTCAACTAATCAAACATATTCATTGCCAAACTCATATCCCAATTTCTTTATCAAAGCTTCATAACCCATAACAGTCATCCATTGATTTTCTGTAGCGACCAGGAGAAAGGAAACACAATCCTTTGAATGTGATGACAACCAACATAACCAGATAGAGTAAATCATATCGAGAAAGCCACGACCGTATATTTCACTTCTGCATCAAATTTCCACAGACTTCAAATCGAATGCCAAATTTTTTTTTATTCCTGGATTGAAGTTTTATTATATATTTCCTATTTTTTTTAAAAACATCACATATATCTTTCATTCAAACTTGTTTTCATTTCAACAAAGCGATTCGAGGGTCTTCGAGCATTTCACTGCAATTTTAATCGGACAGAGCATTTATCCATAGGAAAAATTCAAGCTTAGACAGCTAGATTGGCTAGGGTCGAACCAGAGGGAGGTTTTATCAAAACCCTATTCCCCATTAAAACCTCAGTTGGAATTTAAATAGTGAACCCTTCACCCATAAACAAAAGAATTTCAAAGCTACAACAGGGATTTGTGACTGTATTAAACCCAAACAATTTCTCCATTGGAACTGTTAAAACAAGCCGAGTCTGTCATAAGAGCTCTGTCAACAAACTATCACCTAAAATGAAGTCTCTAAACCATAATTTTGAACCCGGAATTCGAATGGTGACAGGATAGAACTCGTACAAGGTTCATAGTAATTTTTTTTTTTAAATATCCATACACCCAAAAAAATAATCGTCGAGCAACACATTGACAAATTGAAACCCAAAACACGACCATTATTCAATGTCAAAAGACCAACTGATATGCTGAGCTGAGCTTCCAACACCAGAGAGCTAATTTATTGACTTATACAGAACAATTTCAAATCTTACAAACACACTGAATGTAACCAGAACAGAGCTAACATCATAAACTATATATATATATATCATTTGATGTAGAATGCACCAAACGTTCATACATGTTCCAAGACATTTAAATAACTAGGGAGAGTTGTGAAGAGCAGTTACTGAACTACCAAAAGAGACTTTGAGTTCAAAACCCTTCTATTACTAGTTGTGATGTGTTTCAGCAAAACTAACAATCGAGAAAGGTGTTAAATCTCGAGAGAAAACACTGCATACCAAGCATTAACTCTTCATTAATTTCATGTCGCCTCCAAAATCGGATGGAAATACCCATAACGTTGCCAACTTTCAACCACAATTCACATCCAGATAAGTTTTTACATGGGGGAAGCCACACCATGCTATATCGGATCCCAAATCTCATTTCGTACCACGATGCATACATCTTCAACAACTTTTAATTCGAACTTATACCACATGTAATGAGTCACTTGAACATCAAGTCTTTAAAACAAATGAAATCAACGCTATACAATATCTGATGTTGGTATATATATATATATATCGATTCTAACCATACTTCGTATATAACAATACTTAAGGATACAATATGTTGTAGCATAATATTATGTTGTCGAATAATATAGTTGTATCTCATTTATAACTCAACATCCAAAACCTTTGTATGATATATTCATCAAGTGTTAGCATAATCATAAGGAAGTTAAAGCTAAAGACCAACTTTTTATGGAAAATATATTCCATGGCCCTTTTGTTTCCCTTTATAAAAAGGTAACTTGTGTAATGCACAACGAGGTTGTAGAAGAACCATATAAACTTTCGTATCATCCACTTAGTTTTAGTAAAACTAATCGTGCCCATTTGTAATAAGAATTGGACCTCAAGAGAAAAACATCAAATCATTGTTGTCGAACTAATTATATGCGGACTATCCTCTCTGGGAGGAAATGAAAATTAAACTTTCTTAGTTTCTCTTCTTAGGGATCCCACCTATAGTTACTATTTATATAATAATAATAATAAAATTTATAGGGTGCATTGCAATTATTTGCATGTAAGATCTAGTTAAACAATTTTGCGTCAACATGGCCTTAAATCCCTATAAAGTTGCAAACAAAAACCTTACAATTAACCCCCAAATCGAAAAGAGGAGCTTCCGAAAAAGGGGTTAAAATTACAACTTGTTTGGAATCGTGGCACTAGCAAGGGTATTGTTCCAAATAAAAATCTTAAAATCGACCCCCAAATCGTAAAGTAGTGCTAGTAGTAGCACCCCCTTTTTTCGAGCTTAACATTATGACTTGTTTGAAATCCTAGCCTTGACAATTGGCACCATTGCAGACCGAAAGCTCAAAATAAATCTATGAATTGAAATGCGACGCTATAAGTAACACCTTTTTTTGTGTTTCAAGCTTAAAATTGCAATGTTTATGAAATCGTGGCCTAAAAAATCGATGTTGCAAAAAAATCATAAAAATGGAGAAAAAATGAGAAAAATAAAAATAAAACAACCCTAAAACAAAGGCCAAAAAAATATTTAAAAAATAATAATATTAAAACTAACATTTCAAATTTAAAAAGGTATTTTTTTTTAAATAAAGGAAAAAGAAATAAGAAAACTCTAATTATATCTATGTTGCACAAGTTTCCGTAATGTGGGAATATTGGGAATGTGGATACGAGTGTCTGGAATGACTAGAAATCTTGACCAAATTTGCAAAAAATGTCAAGTTGGGAGCTGTTAGCACATA
>JZKD02S2240012.1:172988-198211 GCA_000966675.3 Picea glauca
ATACCCTATTAACATCCACTCAAACCAATTGAGCTTGTCAGACATGTGTTAAGGCCCTTCGATGACGGTGGGAAACTAACTTCGGGAGGTCAAATACCTTCCCTCACTCACACACAAGGGCATTCCACACGCCGGGGTTTGAACCTGGGTTGTTTGCATAGCGGCACCCCATCCCAACCAGTAAGCCTCAGTCCAACAGCACAACCCCCCTCCCCAATGGAAACCCTCATAGTCATCAGGTGCACGAACAATATAACCCCAATGCCATCTGTGGCCTTTACCTAATGTTTAATAGGCCTTCACTATTTTGTCATATTCAATGGTAAGGTATCATATTAACTAAATTATTACAGAGCCTAAACAATGTTGTGCTAAAGTTGGAACATACTTACCACAGATTGATATAGTTTAGTATTTACTCAAGCAAATTTAGTCGTTGGCTTCCTGTTGAGCTTGGATTGGATGAACCTAGTGAATCGTGACTGTATATCAATTATAGAAGAGGTTAAACTTATATTTGGCTGTTGTCTGTTCAGGGTGTATATTATTATTTTTATCAAATCTTTAGAAGCAAAGCAGAGAACATTGCTCTCAATCGTAAGAAAAAGGGTGCAGGAGATGGGTCAGTTGGAATGCTTTCTTCTCTTTTTGTTGCAGCATTATCTGGGTGGGTCTTTCAATCCCTTCAGCTAAGAGGATATGGTAATTGATGCATAGATTTAAAATTTTGACTTGCATGATGTTGTTTATCACCTCACTTGAGTGGAATCTTGTGGTCGTTATGACTACCATTATAGTTTTAAATTTGGTACTCATTGTAGAACTTAGTTATTATGCCATTCTTTATGTAGGTGTTTGAATGTACTGTTGACCAATCCAATATGGGTTGTGGTTACGCGTATGCAGGTATGCTATATTAGGGATTAGGGATTTTATCTGTTCTGTTCTGAAAATCACTCAAGTTTGTTGTTTGGTAGTCTATATAAACAAAATTTTGGGCATGAAATTATTTATTATCTTGATTTTTTTAGTAGGTCCTATGTACCTGTAATAGTCAATCTGCTGTTATTTTTAAATTTCGATGTACTTCTTACAGACTCATACAAAGACACAAAAGACAGCAAAGGATGGTGAACCTTTAGATCCCATTACAGAGCTTCCACCAACTGTTGAAAATGATATAATTGTGCCACGGTTGACAGAAGTTCACTATTATGGAACTGGACATGCGGTATTGATCCTTCATTTCCTTTCCTATACATAATATACTAATTATCATTTTGACAATGCATCGAGAACCAATTACTGTCTCCCATTTTGTAGTTTTCTTGTAGAAAAGTATACATTTTATTATTGATAGCGTAAAGATATCAGGATATCGTTACAGTTCTCCAGCTGGTGTTCATCTTTGATATTTATGTGTGTAGGTCAATGTTATGTGATTGGGCCTAAGTAAATCCTATAAGCTGATGAGGCAGTGTCCTAATGATATTCTAGTTTTTTTAATTCTCAAAGTGGCATGGAGCTTTTCTTTTCTGATTTGGATATATTCTATGCTCAAAACATCTCAATGTAGAATCTCCTAGATATATCATGGAAGAATCTCAAAGTTTGTAATTTTTCTAAAAAATTTGGAGGTCATTACTTTAGTTAATGCCCCATATATACTATTATACAAAACGAGCTTGCTTTTCTTTTTTCAGGTGCAAGAGCTTTATCATGAATCTGGACTTTTGGGATTCTGGAGAGGTGTTATGCCGACACTTATCATGGTCAGTTGAGAACTTTATGATTTTGTCAAGGATAGGTTTTATAAAGTTATTGAAGGGGGGCTGCCCATGAAAATGATAGATAATGAGATTTTGTTGGCCAAACAGGTGAGCAATCCTTCTATTCAGTTTATGATCTATGAAAGTTTATTGAAGCGCATTAGAGCCAAGCGTGCCTTGAACAAGCAGGGCTTTGACAGTGTGACTGCATTGGAGGTACATTATTTCTTAATAATAATAATATTTTATTTTTCTTAACTATTTGCATGTCTCTTGAAAATATATTTGTATAACTTAGTTGTCCTTTACCTTATATACTACCACAATGTAAGGCTTAAAAATATGCTGAGATACTGCCGTCTTTTTGGGTTTTTAATCAGATTTTCTTGCTTGGAGCTCTCGCTAAACTTGGAGCAACAGTTGTAACATATCCTTTATTGGTTGTTAAAGTAAGTTTGAACATTATTTTATCTTTTCATATTTGCACAACTTTAGAATCAGTGTAACTGTACCACATGTTATTCGGTGCAATTTTTCTAAGTGATTTTACATTGCATTGATTATGTATTCTGTTGCTTTCGCAGTCAAGGCTTCAGGCAAAGCAGGCAACAGACGGAGCACAACAATATACAGGTTTATATTTTAGCCCTTACTTGAGTTTTCTCATTAAACAATACCTTCAAATTTCAGTTGAAGGTTTGCATAAGAAGAAAATTATTAGAGATTAAGTTGCTAAAATCATATATTCTGAGCACCTATATGGTTATGGCAGGAACTTTGGATGCCATTGCAAAAACAATTCGTTACGAAGGATTATCTGGCCTTTATAAGGGAATGAGCACAAAAATAGTGCAGAGTGTACTTGCAGCTGCAATACTGTTTATGATTAAAGAGGAGTTAGTAGAGGCCATCCGTGCACTGGTAACCAAAAATAGAAAGCTGATCAAATAGGAAAGAACAAAACAGCTTCGTCATTCTATTTGAATGACTTTGAAAGAAACAAAATTTATTGATGCATGTTTGTCTGTGTTGTATTCGACATTGAAACATATTTTGTTAAAAATGTGGAGACAAATGTCACTCAGTTTGACGAAATATTTATGTTTTATTTAACAACCATAATAATGTACATACCATTATTTGCTTTTGCAACAAAATGAATAAGCTTTTTTAACATTTTGTAAACAATTTTTGGCTTCTACACTTCTAAAGAAATCAATGTTGAGATGCAGTGCTTATAATCTATATCCGTTCTGTAATTGTTATGTAATCTTGAATACATAGCCTAACTTAGTCATTGTGGAATTGTAAATATTGGACATTGATGGTCAATCATTAAAAGTGAAATCAGCTCATTTTGTGTTTCGGATAGTTCTTGGTTGAGCCATTTATGTCAACCTATGTTTTTTCCTTTTTAAATAAAATAAGCTCAACCCACTTAAGCGAAGAATAGGGTTTGCTTGTGCCTTGTTAGCATCATTACAATAATCTGCCGAAAGGCTACATCAAAAATATTCAATATAATCAATGGCCACCTCTGGCAAACCCTGTGCAGGGAAGGAGCATGCCCTCCAGGATTTGAACCTGGGTCATTGTCACAACATCCACTCCAAGTTGCCACTAGACCACAGCCCGATGGACTATGTCAACCTATGTTGTTCAGCAATATGTAGAATTAATATGTATCGGGCTCAACAATGTAGCTCACCCATTCTTTTCACCTCAAATAAGAGTTGATGTGATCTTTCTTTCTCAGTTTAGATACATGCAAACAAAGCAATAAGATACCATGAGAATACGGTATGAAACAAACGATGTGAAATGAATTAACAGAATCCAAAATAGAATCTAATGGATGAAATGAAAATGTCCTTAACTTGTGCTTCAACAATCCAATCAATCTACTTGAGAAAGAAATCACGCTTTTCATCTTTTAAATTCAAGATTGGTTTTAATTTTTTGAACAAGGTGTCATTTGGAGCTTCAGGCCTCAGATGAGATGGTGGGAATGGTATTGTCAATATGGAGTTTATTTCTCTTCTGATAGGATAATAAGTTTCTTATGACGGATCTCTGCGATAGTGAAATTAATGGAGAATTTTGCGAACATACCTTGTAGTTAATGGAATTTTAGCGGAATGCATCATGAAGATCAAGTAACTTGTTTACTAATAAAAGCTGAAACGAGTCATACTAACTTTTTCCATGCTTCAAGTAATGTACCAGAAAGTTGGATCATTTATTTTTGTACCTTGTCAATCAAGGGAAGTGAAGTGAAAACTCACACTATTATGGCACTTGGTGGAATGGTGATGAACAAGCAAACTTGTGGTGGGTTGAAATGCCACCAATTTGTTGGCTAAAGTTTTGTCTTTAACGCACAATATAACAGGATTATGATGCGCCTGAGCATAAATAAAACCTATGCTGGAATGATTCAGAATGTCAGAGAGATTTAGTATCAGCTAAAGCATTTGATGTTTTAGAGGAAAGTAAAGGGGTGTAATTTATATATTCAAGAATGGATGGTACCGTGTGCTCAACTAAGACCCGACTATTATTCTGTTGCATCAATATGCCTTTATTTTCAGCTAAAGATAGGCCAAAGAATCAGATCGGAGTCAGATATCTTTTGCTGCTAATCTTTAACGTATATTCAATATGGCAAGTCAGGAATTCTGATCACTTCCGGGGGTTAGTGATAATCCTAGAATGATTTTGGGATCACGTACAAATAAGCTAGCCATGGCGGCAAAGCAGGGAATCCAGGCTCGGCTGGATTGACCCATAAATGTTGGTTTGTCGGAGAACAATCACAAAACTGGGTCGAATCAGACCGGAACTGGCCTGAACCAGTCTGACCCTTCAGACATGGGTCAGACCCATCTAGTTCTACCACTTGGCCTATAAAACCCAGAAACTGCGCTCATTTGCTCATTTAACCTTGTTTTGCAGTGAAATTTCAGAGAATCCTATAGTGATTTTTGCAGTGTTTTTTTTGCACAGTGAGACCACTGACAGCAGCTAGGGCATGCCAACAGCAACTTACCTCTGCCATTTTTAGGGTATAGTTTTCAACAGCAACATAAGCTAGGGCACGATTTTGTGCTTATTTTCTGAGCTGATTTGAAGGGAGCTTGGATCTCAGATTTTTCACCAGATTTTGCACTGATTTTCACCCTAGGCACAAATTTATCGGCCGATTTTCACAGCTAGGGCAGAAGTTCATGTCGAATTTTCAGACTTGCTTTTTTCACCAGCTAGAGCAGTTAGGGGATATATTTAAGAACTGATTTTCAGGCCTCAATTTTTCACAGCTATGCACACATTTCAGACCTGAGTTTTTGGACATCCAAATGTGCCAATTTTGCATTATATGTAGTGTAATCTTTCATATCAATTTTTAATGTTATATAAACATACAAATTTGCTGTAAATTATGTGTATTTTTTTATATATTCCTTTTGTGAATCTTTGCTAGGTTGATTTCCGAGTCTTTGCCGAGTCATGAGTAGACTTTGACCCTCCAGCCAAAACGGTTCAGGCGTTGAATCGGGGTGTGCAACTTTGCTGTCAGGTATGGTTGTGCTGCAGGGAAACGTAGCCCGAGGTTTAGCCCCAAATTTCTCAGTGAAATATCTACTAGCAGCAGCCCTTCCCAAGGTAGTGTAGGCGGTAAATTTAAATAGTCACACAGGTGGCCTGGGCGATTCTTCTAATTGGAGGTTAAATCCTATGTTCTGGTATCTCCTGTAGAGGTCCTCCCCAAAAAGCTCTTTCTGTCCTCTAGTCAGGTAAAAGCTACCATGAAGCAGCTCTGTGCACAAAGACGGTCTCTCCTTCGAATTGTGATCTACTTGCCACCCATCTATACAAATTCCCTACAGGCCATACTGCGAAGGATCTGCATGATTGTTGTGATCCAAGGTACACTGCCATCGTCTAATGTTGTCGGATCGATGACCACACGAAGGTTGGTGTATCCATTGACGTGCTCTGCTATTAAGGTTTCTATGCTTGCTTTGTTTCCTAAAGCAGCATTTTGTTTCAGCGATTTAGTGATTTTCGTCATAGAATAATGTGCCCCTGAGCTTGATATCCTTTCACTTGAAGGATACAAACAACAGCCTTTGATGAACAACCCTCACTTATGTAAATCCTTAAGCCAAAAACTGAACACAGCAGAGAAAAAAGATGCACTTATACTAAAATCATTCGAAACAGAAATAGTATATCATGGACGACAATATGATAAATTTCACATGAATAATTAATTAATTAATTGTTTAAGAGATGATTTATGATCATTCTGTGTGTGAAAGCCTCTTTAAGTGTTAAAATTCAATACCATGTCTTGTGGGTATTCTTTAACTTGTAATTGTTATTTATGTATTTTCCACATGATGTTTGCATGCTCTTGTGATTGTGAGTGACATGTGCATGTGATGTTTGCAAGTCATTAGGATAAAGATGTTTGCATGCTCTTGTGATTGTGAGTGACATGTCCATGTGATGTTTGCAAGTCGTTAGGATAATGACATATCAGCTGAGGATAATGACATATCAGCTGAAGGGATTTCATTGTACATGAATACTTTTCATATCTCTAAAATGACCATTCATATTCATAATATTATAAGAATTTTTTTTAGTTTGTGTGGTTTTTACAAATCCCTTTTAAACATCTAACATGGTGTAATGTTCAATTATTGGGCCCCTCGACAACTGTTTTTTGTTGAATGATGTTAAAGTATTGAATTCAATATAATTACAACATATGTCATATTGCTTGATTGCTAACCATATTGATTTTTGTTGAATGGTGTTCAAGTATTGAATTCAATATAATTACAACATATGTCATATTATTTGATTACTAACCATATTTTGATGTGGACTTTTGACCATATATTTAGACTTAATTGTAATAGAGTGGGTCTAATGGTTAAGAACATGTTTTTCCTCTTAAGAGGTCATAGGTTCAAATCCAGAGGGGGGTAGGGTATGTATACCTTCGTAGACTTTACCAGTCAAATTGCTGGACAGAGGGGGGTCCCTTGTCCCACAAACAAGGAGGTCTCATACACCAATTTGGTGTGCTATGATAATATAATTATAACATATGTCATATTGCTTGATTGCTAATCATATTGCCTTTTGTTGAATGGTGTTCAAATATTGAATTCAATACAATTACAACATATGTCATATTATTTGATTACTAATCATATTTTGATGTGGACATTTGACTACATATTTAGAGTTAGTTGTAATAATGGTAATTATGCAAGTCGCAAGGAAAAAATATTGAAAAACATAATCTCTTTTATTTCACTAAGTTAGTGTTGATGCATGGACTTTTTGGTAAGTTTGGACTATTTGGTTTGGACTTTGATAAGTTTTACTAGTTTCAATTATACTTTTTTACTCTAGTGAACATCCCTTGGTGCAATTAGTGCCAAGTGGATTATTCAAGTTTGTGAGAAATTGGTTATTGATGAATGTCACTTAAAAAATATTTCGTAAAATCCATATTTTTCAGCCACCACATCTTACTTGTCCACATCTTGGTCTCTTTTCTTACTTATAAAAAGTGCCTCGACGATGTATTATTTTTATATAACACGAACACAGATTTTCATTATTAAAAAACTTTGGAGTAGATAGACCATATCTGTAATATGGAATGCACCATATACAAAGCATTGCCAAATAATTTTTTTGTCAAGCTAGAAAGGAAAATTCTTAATCAACACTCTTGCTTGACCTTAGGGTCATACTATCTGAATTGAGCATATACAAAGCATTGCCAAATAATTTTTTTGTCAAGTTAGAAAGGAAAATTCTTAATCAACACTCTTGCTTGACCTTAGGGTCATACTATCTGAATTGAGCAAATTCTCGTGGTTCCCATTCTTCTTTTTTCTATTTCTTGTGACTTGTAACTTCCTTGAATTATGACATGTGCGTATAAGAGACAAGTTCAGATTATACACAACAAGATAAGAGATGAATGATATGAATAAATAGATCATGTGTTTTTATTAATATAATGAACCAGATAATGTACACTAATATACATTAGAGATAAATGACGTGAATGAAAAGTATAACTTTACACATCATATGGTGATTATTAACTATCATTAACATATGCCCTTAATCATATTTAAAGTATTCTAGCTTACATAACCTAATGTATATAACTTTCTAGTGTGCTTTGAAAGTTTTGATTCTAAATTGCCTTTTTTAGTGCATTTTTTTCTGCTTTGACTTTTGACTTTATTTCACAATGTAGTTACTATTTGAGGACATTTTGGTTACAAGAATGGCCTGATTGATTGATAGATACATTTTTGGATGATGTGATCTAGACTTTCAATTTGATTAGGTTTGATCATTACTTTATATGTGTGTCTTAAGTTTTGATATTCTTGTGATGATATGAGTTGATTGGATTATTCTATATGATGTAATGATTTATTGTGGCCTATGAGTAGTATCTTGATAATGATGTATGGGTGTTTAAGAGTCATATCGTTGTGAACTTTTAGCGATAAGTGATGCCATGGAGTATTGAAAAGGAATACATGTATATATAGAATTATTTATATTATGTTATGCTACTGATGGTTTGTCAAGTGTGACATGAAGAACTAGAAAAAACACATGCACTCTGAATTGACGATTGTCATGTGTATATTGTTGCTTATAGTTTATTCATGATTACTGGGCAGTAGTATTTAATGTGTTTGCCTCTATTTGTGTGTCAAGGGAGAAATGATATTTGGCAATTAAACTTACACATGGGAAAATGGTTGTATGAAGAGTTGTCACATGAGTACTATTAGGGAAAGAAGGTCTAGGGTGCATATTCATGCCAACTAGCATTCATTTCTATGTATCAGGGTGAAAAACACATGTTTTTTCTAGAGGTTACATGTTGTCGTGAGGGTAGATCGTAGAGTTAGTGACTCATCGGGATCCAATGAGGGTAGCACAATAAGGTGTTAATCGTATTCCTCAGTGACCATTAATCTCTTATTAAAGGTAAACGGGTTGGGTTAACTATGTCCCAACCGTGACACTATTCCCCCACCTTGAAAAATTGATACTTGAAGGCGTTGAGTTAACTTGGTCTCACCTTTGGTATGGATATATATATACTTGAAGCGTTGTAGTGAACATTTACCTAGCGCTTGATACGAGATACTTGAAGGCTCTGAATTAACTTGATCTCACCCTTCGTATTGACTTTGGTTTGGATGTGTGTATACTTTGAGAGAAAAATATATTTTTACTGCATAATTATTTTGGTATAATGAAATGAAAAGTGCATCTATGATTTGAATGGTCAAATAGACTTATCCATATTTTATAAAAAAGAAAAAGTGATATTGGACTCACTTATATTTCAAAAAGTGAAAATAAAAGAAAGAAAGTGATTTTTAATTAGAAGTTTTATTTAAATAGGAAAAAAGCATTTCATGTGCATCCACTTAATTAGAAAAAAAGAAAAGAAAAGGGAACATCTAGGAGTAGAGATAGGAAAGATAGTTGGAATGTGGTGTGTTAGGACATAGAATAAAATTTTAAATAAAATTTCAAAAAAATTATTTTCTTTTAGTTAGATTAATCTTAGTTTAATTTTATTTGTATAACCTTTTTTTGGAATAGAAAATAATTCATTTTTGTTTTAATTTAAAATAAGTAAATTTTTGTTTTTGTTTTAATTCAAAATAAGTATTTGTATTAAAGGTGGATTTACTGTGTTAGTCTTTTTATATATTTTTTTGTTTTATTAGGTTTTTATTCTATGTAAATATAGTTTGTTATTTGTAAATAAATTATTATTTATTAAATTATGAATTTGTAAATATATAGCTTTACGAATTATATATATATATATATATATATATATATATATATATATATATATATATATATATATATATATATATAACTTTATTGTGATATGGTGTAAGGGCACATGTAATCTGGTTCATCAATCAAGAGGTGAGTGCAATCAACGGCCCGCACATATTAAAAATGAATGAAGTTTAATCAAAGTGACCTCGTGCGTGGTGACGTCACAAGGAATACCACCGTTGCAACGTGTCACGAAATTAGATTACCATGCAACTCACCAAACCACTCGCCGCATTGTGTGTGGTGTATAAAGTAAAACCGCTTACCATTTTTCGAAAATCGTCGGCGTCGGGTAAATAATTACGCTTTGTATTTAATTTAATTTAATTTATGTAAATAATCTCGTTTTGTTTGGTTAATCACCTCTAGGTTTAAATAAATAAGACAAAATATCAGAAAAAGGGTCTTTTGTGTTTATTTTCCCATTGGTGTTTAACTGTCACTGTTACGAGCAAAAGAAACTTCGTCAGATAACAGTCTTTAACGGAAATCTCACCAACAAAACAAAGGGTTTTTGTCAGTTAGCCTCTCGGGTAAGAGCTACAAGCATTTTTTTGTCCTTATTCCTATTAGCAAAATGTCGAAATCACCAGTCTCAGATGAGTCAAAAACCCTATTAAGCATATAGACCTTTCTAGATGACAAATATTCCCAGATTTTTTATCCTAAAGTTCCTTCTGATCTATATGAGCTGCATAATATGACCCAAACTAGATATACGAAATTGAATGACTCTTTTAACGTTTGGAGTTTAAACTTGGCTCAATTTCTTGTTCCACAAGTTTATAATTTACCAAAATTTGTACACTGGTGTGCAAAAAGATACATTGCATACAAGAAGCCTAGTAAACAAGAATGGAACTTTATTATTTGATATCAGGGTTGAGTCTATTTTTTGGATGCTTAGGGTTTCAAAATCAATGATGGTCAAGTTATTAATGAAGAAACCCTAGCAATTAGTTTTAAACAGTTAAGCCTCCAAGAACGCCAATCCTTTGTTCAAACTACGATGAAAGATAATACTGGTATCTTTCATGATCTAAAGACCTACAAGACCAATATGTTTACACCGAACGTATAGGAAGTCATTTGTATGATATGATCGATCTTGGGTTATGACTGATCAAATTCTTGACAGTATTATTTTAGGACTTCTGAGAGCAATTTTCCCTCCTACCAGACGAAATTAGATTACCATGCGACTCACTAAACCACTCGTCGCATTGTGAACGGTGTATAAAGTAAAACCGCTTACCATTTTTCGAAAATCGTTGGCGTCAGGTAAATAATTACGCTTTGTATTTAATTTAATTTAATTTATGTAAATAATCTCGTTTTGTTTGGTTAATCACCTCTAGGTTTAAATAAATTAGACAAAATATCAGAAAAAGGTCTTTTGTGTTTATTTTCCCATTGGTGTTTAACTGTCACTGTTACAAGCAAAAGAAACTTCGTCAGATAACAGTCTTTAACGGAAATCTCACCAACAAAACAAAGGGTTTTCGTCAGTTAGCCTCTCGAGTAAGAGCTACAAGCATTTTTTTGTCCTTATTCCTATTAGCAAAATGCCGAAATCACCAGTCTCAGATGAGTCAAAAACCCTATTAAGCATATAGACCTTTCTAGATGACAGAGATTCCCAGATTTTTTATCCTAAAGTTCCTTCTGATCTATATGAGTTGCATAATATGACCCAAACTAGATATACGAAATTGAATGACGCTTTTAACGTTTGGAGTTCAAACTTGGCTCAATTTCTTGTTCCACAAGTTTATAATTTACCAAAATTTGTACACTGGTGTGCACAAAGATACATTGCATACAAGAAGCCTAGTAAACAAGAATGGAACTTTATTATTTGATATCAGGGCTGAGTCTATTTTTTGGATGCTTAGGGTTTCAAAATCAATGATGATCAAGTTATTAATGAAGAAACCCTAGCAATTAGTTTTAAACAGTTAAGCCTCCAAGAATGCCAATCCTTTGTTCAAACTACGATGAAAGATAATGCTGGTATCTTTCATGATCTAAAGACCTACAAGACCAGTATGTTTACACCGAACGTATAGGAAGTCATTTGTATGATATGATCGATCTTGGGTTATGACTGATCAAATTCTTGACAATATTATTTTAGGACTTCTGAGAGCAATTTCCCCTCCTACCACACGAATGATGGCTAGATTTTACATTGCACAGTTTATTTTAGAGTCTATTCATGAAAATATTAAGGATTTTCCTTTAAACAGATCTTTTCATTTCCAAACATTTTTTGTTTACTTGCTCCTTTTTCAGAGAAAGAATGACTTTCATAGTTTATACCTAGAGACTGAAAATGAAGTTGGAGAGCTTGCCTCAGTCATTCATTGGACCCCCCCTAGTCAAAAGTAAACCTCAAAATGTGGGTTTTTATGTTTATGTAAACTCATTCAAGTATATAGTTTATACTCTTTCATGAGCAGAGCCCCACTAGAATTTTCCCAGAGATTAAAAATTTGTTGCATGAATCTTCAGAGACTCAATTAGGATATTGGTTCCTTTTCAAAGAACATATAGAGATAAGAATGTATGGTGCAAAGATTAAACCTTTTAAACTTCCAAGTTTCTTAACCATGAGAATTTTTGCTTTAGAATTCATAAGGCAAAGTATTAATGTTGATGAGGTTCATTTTATTTGTAGAAGAAAAAAGACTAACTTTAAGCCGAAAAGGGAGATTGGACCTTTTATTGTGCACAACATGTCAACATTGCAGGTGCTGGAAACAATGTTACAAGAATTAGGACTTGAACAAGGAACAACTTGGAAATATGACCCTTTAGGGGTTATTAATAACAAAAGAATGGAGCTTGATATTTTAGCATACAAGCATCAAAGCAAACCTGATGTTGAACATATTAGAAATTTGGATACTTGGGAGGAAATACAAAATCTTCTTCAGGAATAGATACAAAAAGAGACTCAATCAACTCAAGAAGTAAATATTTACACACCTCTACAACAAGAAAAAACATTGAAAATAAGTCTTAACCAAGAACTGCAAGATGATCTGGAAACGGAAAAAGGACAATCAAGCAAGAAATATAGAACTGAAGTGATCATAGATAATGATCCAGAGGAAGAAGCTCAACCTGAGACAGGAACACTGGCAAAGATTCAAAAAGAAGTTGCTTACTCAATAGACACTCTTCCATCAATATTCATGAAGCCACCAAGAGAAGGGTCTATAGATATCAAGCCACAAAGTGTATTTTCCAAATATGATGATATGAGAAACAAGAATGAACAAATTAAAAAGCTTTGGAGTCAAAAGATGAATCGGGATTTTCCAGATACAAGATTGTTATCTGGAATTGACTTTGAAAAAGGAAGGTTGAATTTGGAAATATTAGAATCATTTGGTCCAAGCATTTAAGGACATGTCAATTATAAGGCAACTAACTTTTCTCTAAATCTTGATGACATTCCCTTAACAGACAAAATGGACCTACATAATCATACACGGGAGATGGTCAATAGAGATATTTTTAAGGCTACTCTTAGCTTACAAAGATTGAAGAAAATGAATAAGCATCTTAAATAACAGTTGAAGTAGGAGCAAACAAGTTCAAGAGCGAAGCAGATGATAATAGATAATTTAGAGAAAAAGTTAGTTAAAGTAAGAGATGATGCTACAAACGAAGAACCTATTCAAAAGATGGTAAGTGACAAATATAATGAAATGGCTATTTTGAAAAAGCAATTAAAGTTGTCTGATTGTGGATAATGTACAGACCCTAGAGCTTTTGGCCATTCAGAAGGAAAAGGAAAAATTGATTGAAGTCATAGCAAAGCTAAATGAACAATTTTTCTCTCTACAACAACAAATACAAGTACTAAAACAAGGAATACCCTCATCGTCTTCAGTTGGCACATTTGCAAGTAGTTCAGAGGAATTAGCCAGGGCATTAACTGATCTAAATGTTAAAGAGATTGAGCTAGATGAATCCAAAAGGACAGTTTCAACTTATGAAACTGAGATCAATCTTTTGGAATAACATATTGGGGAAAAGGAAAGGCAACTCAAAAAGATACAATGATCAAAAGCAAAATTGCAGGAAGAGTATAAAACATTGAAGAGCAAGCTTTCTAGAAAATCCTATTTAATGGGAGCACGACATTTGATTTGGGATAAAATTGTGGAACATGTGAATAGGATGCACAAATTCTTTATAACAATGGAGGAAGAGGCTACCTTTGTCAAAAAGGTTGAAAAAGACATTGCAAAGGCTAAACAATAATTGGTAGACAAGCCTCAAGTTGCCAACAAAATCATCAGAGTTCTTAACTCCAAGACAAAAGAGGAATTAAACCAAATTGGAGTTAAAGGTATAACAAGAAAAATTATGGAATTTGAAAAAGTTCTTACTAAATGGAACTTAATTCAACAAGTTCAAAGTAAACTTGTTCACCTTCAAAAAAATGTGCAATGGTATAAAACTCATTATAAAAAGATGGTGGAAATGGGATTACCTGAATACTATGGTAAAAAAGACAATTTTCTCTCTCTGCCATAATATCAACAATTAGCGATCTCAACAAGGGAAAATGAATAAATTCAAAGGAGTTACTGGGATATTAAAAGATCAAACCATTTTTTATCTTTTAGATGATGACTTCTTTTATTATGGCATTTGAGAAATCTATTCCAAACTACTCCAAATTATGAAGCATATATCGAGTTGGCGAAAGCTTATAGAAGAATGACATCATGTAAATATCCTCTGAATCAAGAGTGGGAGCAATTTGCACAGCTCCAATGACCTGGCCAACAACATGGAGAAGAATCAGGGATTCCAAATCTGTTTCTTTAGTTTTGGGATTTAGTTTGTCTATTTTTGTAATTTTCACTTAAGACTAGGAAAATGTAATCAATTTGGTTACACGTTTTGTATCTATAAAAGAATAATTGAAGAATGGAAGAGGGACCTCTCGGCCTTAGATGTAATTGAAGACTTTTCAATAAGGAGATTAAATTTCTGCAGAAATACATGAGATTTTGTTTCTCATTCCTATGAGTTATGTTCTTTCTATGTGTTGTTGCTCATGTTATCATAATTCATCTTCTTCAAACTATTGTGTTTAAGTTATGAATGGATTCAATTTAGTACTACTTCTATTGCAATTTATCTATTGAACATTTATTCATGTATAGACTTTCCTCTATTATGTTGTGAGCAGAATAAGACCTACATCTGCATATTTATTTATTATTCATTAATTTGTTTCATAACTTAGATACACATCTCATATTCTTACTATTAAAATTAAAGATTTATCAAAATTAGATACCTTACTTTATATGTCAATTTTGTTTACTTGCATTCTTCTTTTCATCTCTTGATTATTTATAAAAACTTGAAGAAAGAGATATTGCCTCTATATTTATGATGATTAGATTATTGAAATTTCACTCTTATTCAAAGTCAAAAAAGCAGTTGCAAATTAATTATCATTATATTGAGATGCTTGACATTGTTCTGTGAGCCTAGAACAAATATCAGGAACAACATGGTGAATAATATCTATTTATATATTTTTGAAATCATTGATTGTGCATGGAGGTAACATGTGTGTGGGTGAATATTCTGCACTTAGTAACTAAATAATTAGCATTTTTGCATGAGAATGACAAGTGACATGAGTCTCAAATGCTATATAAGAAGAGAGTGTTGGGATTGAGAGCTCACTTTTTGCATCCTAATGCTGGATGGTTGTCCTAATGCTAAAGTTTTTCTTGGTAACGTGGTTGCAAGTTTGGTCTCAAGAATTGTGCCATTATCTTGGAGGTGGGGTACCTCATATGCTTTAAAGGAGCGGCACATTCTTTTTTCTAGCTACTATACTCTTTTCATACAACCCATTGCAGCTTAGGGGTTCTACAAGAAGAAGAGTACCCTAAGGATATGGTAGGGTGGTCAATTACTGAGCTTCTTGCAATTAACAATTTTTGGAGTTTGGACTAAAGTTTCTAAAGAATCCTCTTGGTGAGAGATAGGAACTAAATACTTGATAAGGAGGACATCTACAACTATCTGGGAAAAATGTATGATAGTCTGCAAATTTAGTTGTATATCTATTTCTTAACATTCAAAATTTTGTTTTAAGGGTTTGAGTCTCTAAATTTACATAAACTTATCATTTTTTTATGGAATAAAACCTCTATTTAGAGTCATCCAAATAGTCTTCCAAGTGGTCTGAATATCTATAGAAAACCTTAATTGAATTGAGTAATTATTGTATTTTCTGGAAAAATAAATCTACGAGTTTTAGTATGCACATAAGGGTGCTCGCACCTTACAGTAGGCACAATAGTGAGCACTGGCATATTTCCTTAAGAGGAGCCGCAAGTGGCCACACTTTTATGTAAAGGGACCCACAAGTGCATTATGTAGTGACTTATTTTGACATAAAAATTGCCTCGTTTCATGAAATTTCGTGAAACTTTTTTGGGGTTTTTGAGAGAGGGTTTTGTTGTTATAATTCACCTTTCGGTAGTGATGTATGTGTTCTCAAACCTTTTTAAATTTGTAAAAATATATTGACACCTCCTAAGCCATGATTGCATTTCGTAGAAGAATTTTCCATGATAGTTTTTTTTAGTTCTAAAGAAATTACTTGTATGTTTATATTTGAAATGCAAATAAGTTAGTGGTATTGACATAGTGGATTACATTTTGTAAATGAATTGTAAATGTTAAATAATTGATAAAAGAGTGTAATAGAGTAGTCCTTAAAGGCTAGAGAACATGCTTTGTATTGTATGTCAGTTCATGATATATTTTGTACTTGGAAAACTTGTATGGAAATAGATTTATGATTGCATTGGAAGCATTTACTAGGTTACATTCTTGGCTGAGTTTTACTAAGATTGTTCTTCTTAAGAGTAATTGTAGCACTGCCATAGAGAACAAGAAATGGGCTAATGAATGACCATCAAAGGTTGAGTCATTGTGGACTGGAAATTGTATTGTTTGATTATGTAATTGAACAGATTGAATTACACTTTGGCAAATTGTATCGATTATATTGCATCGGGATAATTTCAAAGATTGTGAAATTGAATGTCATAATTTGTGATTGTGTTGTTTCAAGTATCATTGAATGATTCCTATGCATATGTATATGTTGTAAGGTTGTGTGTGTGTGTGTGTGTATTGCAACATTTTAGTAAGTTGTGTGCTTTGTATTAGATTAATGTTCTGGAAGGATGTTACATATGGTACTAGAGCATTATTGCATACATTAGGGCCCATGGATCCACATGTTTAAAGAATTACATATTAATTATTGATTTTACCAAAATACATTTATTAGTATTTTTTAAGCTAATTGAAAATTTGTAATTTTGTATATCCATGCATGTTAGGACAATAATGGATAGAAGAGGAAGAATTGGAAGTAGGACAACGAGAGGCTACAGTGCATGACCTTCACTTCAACCTACACCTCCACCATCTCCTCCTAGAGTACAGGATCATGGAAATGTACCTACATGTACAATAATGGAAATGATGCAATCCTTTCAAAGGATGTTAGATGCTTTGACTAATAGACTAAACCAAGAAGCTAGCGGTGTCTCCATTCTTGAAAAGGGGACAATAAATCCTCCTAATGCTAGTGCTTAGGGGAATTGGAGAAAGTTAAATTTCCAGAGTTTTGGGGATCCAATGATGGAGAGGTGGTGGAATCATGGCTTGAGAACATGGCCATGTGCTTTGCATTGAGAGATTATACTTCCAATCTCAAAGTGTATATGGGTATCTTCCAACTTAAAGAAAATGCATTATTGTGGTAGAAGACTTCATTACTAGAGTTAGGTATGGATGTTTTTGAGATATCACGTGATCTGTTTGAGGAGCATTTTAGACAACACTACCTTTTGGACGAGTTTATTGAGAGGTAGTTAAATGAGTTTAACTCCTTGAGGCAATGTGGTAAGTTAGTGTAGGAATATAAAACTAGGTTTATGGAACTTTTGAGTTATGGACCACATTTGAACATAAATAAGTTGCAAGTCAACAAGTTTGTTTATGAGATTAATTATTAATTCAAGTCAAAGGTTTGAATATTGATGCCCCACATTTTCAATGAGATAGTATAGAGGGTTATCATAGTCAAGGAGAAACTTGTGGGAAGTGGTTGATCAAGACCATCTTGACCTTCAAGTTTAGGAGGATAGAGATATGGTTCTTAGTCAGTTAGTACACCTAGATCAATGATAGGGCATAAGGATGCATCAGAGGAGCGTGTGAACGGGACCGAGAGACACTAGTCTAGATGTTAGAGGCCATTGATGTAGCAAGGTGGTTCTAAACTACAATAAACTTAACAGAGTAGTGGATCTACAATTGCATAATTGGCGAGTTGGAGGCAACCTCCTAAAAGCAGGTGTTGGACATGTGGAGAGCCACACTTTTAGAGAGAGCCTCCACATGTAGAAAGAGGAGTTGGTTAGTATTAGAGTTACACCACTAGTGGTGATTTGGGCAAATCCCACAAAATTCATGTAGTGGTCAATAATCTCCAGGATGAGCACCAATGTACAGTTCTCGAGATGATAGGTAAGATTAATGTGTGTGTTTTTCATTATTAATGTTAAAGCCCTAAATAGTGTCACATTGCCCCAATTAAGGGGTAATGTGCCACTATTTAGGGATTTTGATGGCAAGGATCCAATCACATGGATACTCTAGATGGAGCAGTTCTTTGATCTACATAATGTGCCACTATTTAGGGCTTAACAATTAATAGATCCAGGAGTGACATAAAGTTTTATTTCATATAATGCATTATCTAGATGTGGGATGATTGTAAGTAGTCAAGAAGATTCCAACCTGATCGAAATGGATTTTACTATTAAACAAGGGGTAGGACAATTAGTTAAGAACTATAAGGTTGATTTTAGGGTATGTGTTACCCAAGTATCATTATACACTCCTACCTTGGGATCGTATGATATGATCATAGGTATGGATTGGTTAGAATCCCATGAGGCAATGCTAGATTGTAAGGGTAAGATGCTTTATTTTATAGATGACTCAAGACACAAAAGAATCTTAGTGGGGACTAATAGAAGAGTGTCTTTGAAGTTTAATTCAGCATTGCAATTGAAGAAAAGTCCTAGGAAGAGTTGTAAGTTGTATGTTGTTATAACTATGAACAAGAAGGATGATACAATGAATGTGGTTCAACATATTGTATTATTGGAATATTTTGATGTATTTCCAGAAGTGTTATGTGGACTACTTCTAAGCAAGAGCTAGAGTTCACGATTGGACTCAAACTAGGAACTAAGCCTATTTTGAAAACCTCCTTATCGCATGACAACCCCAAAATTGTGAGAGTTGCATATGCATTTCCAAGGATTGTTAGACTTGAGATCTATCCATCTTGGCATATCATCATGGGGAGCATTGATGATCTTTGTAAAGATGAAATATGGATCATGGAGGCTTTGTATCAACTATTGATAGTTGAACAAAGAAATCATAATGGACTAGTATCCATTGCCTAGGATGGATGATTTATTTAATCAAATGAAAGGGGAAATTATATTTCAAAGCCTTGATTGGAGATTGAGATATTATCAGTTGAGAATTAAGGAAGAGCACATCCCTACGATGGTGTTTAAGAGGTGTTTCAATATTGTTGAATTTGTAGTAGTGCCATTTGGGTTAATGAATGCACCAACTGTGTTTATGAGTCTAATAAACAATGTTTTGACAATAACTTGATAAGTTTGTGAAAATGTTTTGGGATGATATTTTGATATATTCAAGAACAACATAGGAGCATGAAAAACATTTAAGGCTAGAATTATAGTGTCTTAGAGAGCATAAACTATATGTTAAACTCTTTAAGTGTTTGTTCTTTGAATCAAAGATTCATTATTTGGGTCATATAATCCTAGGAGAAGGAATTGGTGTAGATCTAGCAAAGATTGAGGCTATTATGGATTGGTTGATGCCTACGAACGTACCTGAGGTACATAATTTTATGGGCTTGGTTGAGTATTATAGGTGGTCTGTGGAAGGATTTTTGAAAATTTTGAATCCTATCATGAAGTTGCAAAAGAAAGATAAGAAATTTGTATGGTCAGAGCAATGTGAACATGCATTCAATATGCTTAAACAATTGTTAACAACAACTTCCATATTAAAGGCACTAGACATGGATCAAAATTTTCTAGTGTGTACCAATTCTTCAAAAGAAGGACTAGGTGGAGTACTAATGCAAGAAGGTAGGGTGATTTCCCACACTTCAAGAAATATTAGACCACATGAAGATAATTATGTGACACATGAATTAGAACTTGTTGCAATAGTACATGCTTCAGAATTTAGAGACATTATTTGGTAGGAAGAAAGTTCAAATTGAACATAGACGACCAGAGATTTCAATATATATTTATGGAATGTACCCTAAGTTCTAGACAAAGAAGATGGTCAAGATTGTTAAGTGAGTATGATTTCGACATTTTTTCTAGGTAACAACTCTCGAGGAAAACCCCTGGGTACTTCCCCTCATTTCGAGGATGTTACCCAGGGTAAACCCTAGATTCTTCATTGGGTGATGTTAGATCAACAATAGGGATTGAATTCGTTACAACAATATACTCAATTTGAGTTCAACATGTCATTAACTGGAATAGAACCCGGGTGGGGAAGATAACATGAGTTAGACCCAATTGACAAGTATGATTTCGACATATCACACATTAAGGAACATCAAACAACGTAGTAGATGCCTTGAGTAGAAGATATCAAATATTCTTAATTTTACCTTTAAGGATGAATCTTAGAGAAAATATATTGAAATTATAAGAAAATGATGAGTCGTATACAAAAGTAATATCAAAAATTGAAAATGAGGTAATGATGATCACCAAGTACAATGGATATACTTTGGATAATGTACTATTGAGATTCCATAAAAGGATTTACATATTTTCAAATGAAGAAATTCATAAGTTTATACTCAAGGAAGCACATATAGCAGTATATATGGCTCACCCTAGAGTGAAAAGGATGTATGCAGATTTGAAACCATTATTCTTTTGGAATAGAATGAACAAAGACGCAGTACACTATGTGGCTATATGCTTGGAATGTCAGCTAATGAAGGCCGAGCATCAACACCCGACATGATTATTGCAGCCACATGCAATATGGAAATCAAAATGGGAAGTAATTTCGATGGACTTCATAGTGGGATTGCCTATGACGTCAAGAAGAAATGATTCAATCTTGGTAATAATGGATACTTTGAACAAGAGTGTGCATTTTATTTCAGTGAAGAATACTTAATGAGTATCGAAAATAGGAAGAGTTTTTATAAATGAGATATTGAGACTTGGATGCAATTCCGAATAAAATCGTTTCGGATAAATGATCAATATTTATGGGAAGGTTTTGGACTAATTTCCAAGAGCCCTTCTGAACACACTTTAATTTTAGTATGACATATCAACATGCGATAAATGGAAAAAGAGAGAGTGAATCAAGTGTTGGAGGATATGTTGTGTATCTATGTAATGTACCAACAAAGTTGTTGGGAAGAGTATTTACCTCTTGTGTAATTTGCATATAATAACAGTTATCAACGTTCGATAAAGATGACATCTTTCGAGTTTTTGTATGGTAGACTATGTATAATTCCTCTTCATTGGGATAAGCTTGAAGAAAGGGTTCCAATTGGACTTGAAGTAATTCAAGAAATAGAAAAGTAGATGAAAATAATCAGAGAGAGATTAAAACAAGTTCATGATAGAAAATTTATGCGGATGCACATGGAATTAATATAATTTATAAAAAGGGGACAAAGTGTTTTTACGAGTTACACTGCAAAATAGTTCTATTGAATTTGGTAAGGGAACCAAGTTAAAATAATTACCAACTTGATAAAAACCATTTAGAGTTCTCACTTTTTTAGAGGCCGCATTTAGTGGATGTTTTTATCCTAATTCAAAAAGTGGTGCTACAAGTAACATTTTTTTCTTTTCAGGGCTAAAATTGCAAAAATTTGCAATCATGATCTCTAAAGTTGCAAGCAAAAACCTTTAAAGCGACCTCTAGATTGAAAAGTGGTGCTCCAAAAATCACCTGTTTTTCTTTGGAGTTAAAATTACAATTTGTTTGAAATCGCGACCTTAACAACTGGTAATATTCTGGATAGAAACCATAAATCTACCCCCAAATTGAAAAGTGGCACTAGTGGTAGCACCCTTTTTTTTCAGGGTTAACATTACAACTTGTTTGAAATCGTGGCCTTGACAATCAATATCATTGCAAACCAAAATATTTAATTCAACCCTTGAATCAAAATGTGATGCTACAAGTAACACATTTTTTTGTGTGTTTAAGGCTTAAAATTGCAACCTTTTTAAAACCATGACCTGAAAAACCAATGCTATTGCTAAAAAATCATTAAAAAAATGTTAAAAAAAAAAGACAAAAAACAAAAAGAAGGGAAAATAGTCCTAAAACAAAGGCTATCCACACACACATACATATATAAACTAACATTTTAAATTTAAAAAATTAATTTTTTAAGAAAACATTATTAAAACAAATTAAAAAAAAAAAAAAAACATTAAAAAAAAATTAAATATAAAATAATTAAAACAAACTTCAAAAAAAAATTCTTAAACTTTAAAACACATAATTAAAAAAATAATACAAATTAAAAAAAATAATAATAAATAAATAAATTTTTTTTTTTTAAAGGCAATGTTAAGGACGATTCTAGGAATCGCTAGCGCTACAAGCGAGTTGTAGGAGGGAGCCAGGGTGGAGAGGTAAGGGTGAAAAAAGGGATATTGGAATGGGATGTTTAGGATTTTTTTCCCTTTACAAAATTATTTTATATTATTTTAAATTTGTTTTTAATTTTTAATTATCTTAAATTACATTCTCTTATTTTTTTGTTTTTTGTTTTTTTAATTCTCTCTCTCACACACACACATAAAAGTCAATTGGGTTTAGCCTAGGTGGTTGGGAGGAATGATTGTTATCCTGCCCACTTAGGTTCAATTCTCGTAAATGACATGTTGAGCTCTTAATGATTATGTTATTGTAATGGCTTTGAGTCCTGTTGTTGATCGACCTTGTGCCTTGAAGATTCTAGGGTTTACCCTGGGTACCATCCTCGAAATAAGGGGAAGTACTCAGGGGTTTCCCCCGGGACGTATAACCTAGAAACACACACACATATAATTCATAGTTGCATGGGAATCACTCATGACATCTCCAACATCTTTGAAACTCGTTCTCGACATTCTGGGAGCTTGGGAACATGTACAAAACATCCCCAATTGGTTGGGAATGATTTTGGGAAATTGAGAGCTTAAACATCAAGGAAATGGGAGCTTGAGAATGAGTTTATGATATAGAGAGATTTAATTTAAAATTCTATTTTTGGTATTAATAAGTACCAATTTTCGATATTATTAAATTAAAATGTAAACATTTTTATTCCATTATTACAAAAACCTAATTTATTACACATATTTGTATTATATTTATTCAAAATATCACTATATAAAACAAAGACTAAACTACATGTAAATATTATTTCAAAAATTATTTAAATAAAAAAACTTAATAATACTCACTTTATAGTTGTGGATATGAAAAACTTTTAATGCATGCATGTTGGTCTTTGAGCCCACACTACACATGGAAGTCAAATAAATCAATACCCTGCCCGTAACACGCATTTGCTCTAGTGTGTGGTTGCTATCAACCAACCATATCTTTGACTTTTATTGTATTTTCATACTACAAGAATGATACTATTTAGTTTTTTCTCAATAAGAACAAGAATAATGGTTCAATTTTACAAAGATGTTTGAAATTTATATGTATAAAGTTTAATATTAAAAAGATGTTAAAATTTTATACATTTATTTTGTTTCTCATTTTCTAATTGAATCTTTATGGATATTAAAGTTTCAGTGTTGTGTTAAATATATTCATATAATTATTAACGCAAATTAAATTAGTAATTTCAATATTTTAGTTGTTCCAGTAGACAGTAGAGCAAAGTTGTCCTGGATTGGCCTCTAATTTTATTGAAATAAAATTTAAAATGTATCATTATCTCGATACATTGTGATTTAAAATATTTTTTATATTTTTTTAATATATAATATTGTTGCTTCTGTTAGCGTCAGAAGTCACTCCTGGATTGCAGCAGAAGCAGAGCCCAACGCCCATCAGTTTATATCACAAATAATTTAATGGGGTGGTCGAATGGATAGAGACCCAGGAAGGTATCACTTTAACTCAGAAAATCGGGCCTGGTATGTAAGACAGAAGAGGTCTTGATCTAACTTCCATCAGTGGGTTGATTATAAAATGAGTAGATGGAAGACTTAGTAGGGGGAGTGAGCAAGACTGCCTTGGGCATCAGGGCTTTCAGCAGCTTGAGGAGGAAAAACTCAGAATGCAAGATCCTCTTGGTTCAGAGTTTCAGAGGAGCTGAAAGGTGACTTGACTGGATCTTCCAATTCCAAATCATTCAGCGTTGGGAAAATACAAGAACTGATTAGAAACAAAGCAACTATTACAGTGATCCAACCTACATCATCCTATAACAGCGTAACTCGACTGGATCCTCCAATTCCGAGCTGTTCTAACACAATGTAAACAGAGAGATGGAAAGAGGCTAACATTCATAAGACAAGAAATCTCAAGTGCCAATACATAACCAGAGCAACCAGTGCTTCATCAAACTTTACAATCGGGAGCCTCGCTCAACCATCGACCCTTACAAAAATGGCAAAACTGCCTACATATACTCACAGCAAAACAACAACAACGAAAACGAGACACTGCATTAAAAACATTGTGTTTGCATGTCTACTGGCAGTCTGCATATGTAGTCTCTGAGCGATCGTGCACTTATGACAGACGCAATCAGACTCCTGACAACCCTGCAGATGAATCGACGTGCCTTTAATCCTTTGCTGGACTTTCCATTAATAGCGGAGACGATGTCTAACCACCTCCAACAACTTCAATAACTGCTTCCTTGGGATCGGGAACAGCCCGACCAACTCTGCACTCTTGGGATGCGGAGGTCTTCTCACGGTGCCACCTGGATTGGCTGAACGGTCTAATGGAAGAGACGTGGGGGTCGGTGCGAAGACTGGGGCACACGATTGGAAGTGGTAGATGAGTGGTAACCAGGCAGGGATGAAGGGAAACAACGAATGAGGAGGTGACGAGGACATGATTGATCCAGGGAGAACACGTCACTTATGAAGGGACGACGTGGACGGGAGCGGGACAGGTGTTGGAGGACGAGGAGGAGTGAAAAGAAGTGAGCCATGTCATGCGGACAAGTGGAGAACAGATGTCAGGGGAGAAGACGGCACAGGAGGTGACACGATAGGAGGGGGGGGGCATAACAATACCATTCCATTATGGACCCCCCCCCCTATTAAAGGAAAAATGGCAAAGGGGGTCCAGAATCGCTTGAGC
>JZKD02S2240012.1:294985-319714 GCA_000966675.3 Picea glauca
TTTTCATGTTTTGAGAGTCTGAAAAACACTTAAAGAGAACTCTCTCATTTCCTTTTTCGTAAATTAGTTCGATGAGACCGAAAAAGTGATAACCTACCACCCATCGAACGTTTTCTTCAAATACTTTTAGGAGCGTGAAAAGAACAAGGTCGTTCGACAATCTTTTCATTTTTATGGAGGGTGAAAAGAGCTTAAAGGATACTCCATGAGTTTCATTTTTCGTGTTACCATGTTGAGTACGAAAAGATGAAAAAAGTATACTCAGTTGTGTTCTCATTGATTTACGAGCGCGAGAATGAACAAAGACTGAGCTCGAGGTTTTTCCTGAAAAACCTAAAAAGTATTTGTACATGTGACAAACGTAAAAACAAATTAAGAAAAGTATCCATATTCCATCGTTCAGGCTCTTATATCATTCATCTGTGAAAAAATACAACACTCGCAATACCATTAGAACATTAGGTTTTAGGTAAAAATGAATAAAATAATATAAAAATTCGATAGAAAGAGTAAAAAGTGAATAAATATAGGTGAAAACCCTTTTTTACCATTTCATTGTCATTTTACCCAATACTTTTCCAAAAACCCATTTTTACCTCAAACTTCCTATATCGATTGCGGGAGGTACGGGCAACTATTCGACGAACGACTTCTGCCAAAAAGGTAATCTCCTTGTCCTCTGTCTTTTCCATGGATTAATTTTCTTTTTCACTGGTTAAAAAATAGTTTTTGAGTCGGTTTTTAGGCCGGTAGGTGCACGTAGGAGCCGCCATAGGTGGCGTATATTGGGCACTGTGGAAACCATAGGTTTCTGCAGGTGGCCTTTGGTTCACCTACGGAAGTTCCGCACTGTGTAAAAATGTCCACCTGTGGTGGGAAAAACTCAAAATTTCGTACGCATGTTTAACCAATAAAAAATTACCAAGGATGTGATATAAAGATGTTAACTTTCTTCTTATGGCTCCACTACAGGTTTTGACCATCAGAATGTTGGAGTGGAGGGAGAGAGAACACGAGGACGATGATTTTGTCGCCGGGAATGACCCAGGCACAGTTAATGCCCTCCGACAATGCGGGCTCCTAAAATTCTTCAAGATCCAGGGCATGAGAGCCCAACTGAGGTTGCTTGAGTACTTGGTCCAAATTTGGGATGTGGATCAGCAGGTGTTCCATGTGGGAGTCCACATGCTCGCTCTAGATATCGAGGATATCTATTTTTTTATGGGATTGTCAGGCCGTGGATCCCATGTGACATTGACAGGAGGTGAAGGTGGTGGTCTACCAATGAGTGAGTATGTCCGTCGATATTGTGATCCCGAGGCCAAGAGACATAAGGGCAAGGTTGTCATTAGGGGTGTCCGAGATTTACCCCTCCGGTCTATTATTTTCACCATTGCACATATGGCAGGGAGTGCATCTCCACACATGGCCCTCCATAGTTACTTTCAATATGCAGTGGAGTGCATGGAGCCTCGGGTGTTTAACTGGTCGGACGAGGTTCTTCGCAGTATGAAGAAACAATTGACAAAGTGCAAGAAAGGTGAACTGAAACAGTTCGGGTACAGATCTATTTTATTGTCCTTCTTCCTCAAGAGGGTTCCACACTTGCGCTTACAGGTAGAGTGGGGCTTGTCAGCCTCATGGGATCCAAGGATGAAAAGATGTTGTGACCTCATGGCTCGGCACGTGGCAGGCCCCATCGTCAAATACAATGACGTGTTCTTCGATTGGTTGAGGTCTCAGCTACTAATGGTAGACGATTATACGTATGTCGGCTTGGATTTCAAAGGCGACCCAGACTTGGTTTTGCCTGAAGATTCTCAGTGGGGGGATCTAGGTAAGAAGTACATGTTTGGTTTTATAACGTTTTTTGTAAATTTTGAAATACAAAATGTTTTTTATGTTTTTAATTCGAGGACTAATAAAAAAATCTTTGACAACGCAAATGTAGGGCTGTACTGGCCTCCAGGTACATCCCCCATTCAAAGACGAGGGGAAGCCGCCGAGGTGGCAAGATGGGATGTTGGTGACTACGAGACAATCGAGCAGAACCTGGAGGGGTTGATAGCAGATGTCCCAGATATCTCTATCGATGAGATTCTGAGATGTTATCAACATCATACTGTGGGCGTATCTGGTTCTATTAGTCCACTGCTCTGTAGGGTAGCACGAGCAGTTGTGTGTTATTGTGAGTGGCATCATTGATGTTATTTTGTAAATGAAGCCATGTGCTTCACATTTTGATATTTTGTTCTTCAGACAAAAGCAATTTTTGTAAAAACATTTATCATTATATATACATGAGGCTTCTACCGGCTTACTTTGCTTTATATACAAAATGTGGTTGGATTTATAAATGTCTCAGATGTCTGCCTAACACATAATTAGCTAATGCATCTGTTAATGTATTTAGACATTTAGGAATGTGTTGATATTCAATATAATGAAAATGACGTTCCAAGAGACGAATTTGTAAATATACCCTTAACAAAGTAGGACTTCGGATAGCATAGACATTAATTAATTGTAGTACTACTAGCTGTGAATCAAGTCGTACAACAAGGTGACGGATTCGAAGAGAAATAGCATCGATCAACAATTCGATGACTGCACTATATTTTGTGATATTGTTAGTTGCACGACCAAGACAAACACCGTGTAGACTAATTAATCCGTTCGTAGGTGCGTAGATTTCCCAAGCAGCATATACTAAGTTCTGAGTACTACGACTAGTGCCATCAACGGAGCCAATGTAGGGTAGTGAAGACATCAACATCTGGAAACCAAGCACAACGCAAGGTAATCATTTGGGGGTCGAAACCAAATAATGAGAAAAGCACACAAAAGTAGCACACAAGAGTATGATACAGTAAAAATACAAGCACTCGTGCAAAGATAACCTAAGCATAGTACTTCTTTAAGTAAAGCTCATTTCTGGGTTCACTCAAAGGAATGCCATCATAATCCACAAACTCATAGGCTCCCTTCTCCAACACTCGTTTGACGATATAAGGGCCTCGCCACATAGCCTCAAATTTTTCGGCCGCTAGTAAATATTGATCTTGTTCGTAGAGGAGAACTAGATCACCTTAAGAGAAAACACGTGGCTTGACATGCTTGTTGTATTGGGATTTTACCTGTTTTTTCTGGGTTTCAATAACCAGGGTGGCATCACGACATGTTTCATCTAATTGCATCAGATACAATAGACGTTCTTCCTCGACATAGGTGTTTGGGAGAAGTTCAATGACTAGCTTCAAAGATGGTATCTCGCATTCAATCAACATGATAGCTTTGATACCATACACTAATTGAAATGACGTAAATCTCATGGCAGACTTCACAGATGTCCGATAGGCCCATAATCTTGAAAAAAACATCGTGTGCCAACTTGTCTTATGAATTCATATTATCCGTCAAAGCATGGTGATAAGAACTTTGTTTATCGCTTCGACTTGGCCATTGGCCTGTGGATAGTAGGGGGTTGAGTTTTCATGTCGAAGACCCAACTTTTCGGTAAGCTCGGACATCATGAAATTTTGAAAATGGCTACCGTGGTCAATAACGATAGCTTGCGGGATTCCAAATCAAGTGATGATATGATTGAATATGAACAAGGCTGCAGTTTTTCTAGTATTATCGAATGTAGGCATCGCCTTGGCCCATTTCGTGAAATAATCCACGGCTACGATGATGTATCCATACCCCCCGGCCGAGTGAGGGTTACATGACATGAAATCAATGCCCCATTTTACGAAAGGACCAACGGAAACTACAGGGTGTAAAGGAGTGGGGTGAGATCTTATCTTGTTATTGTACGTTTGACAAGCATGTCATTCTGTACGGCAGTAATACAGTCTTTAAACAAAGACGGCCAGAAATACCCTGCTCATAAGATCTTTTGGGCAGTGGCATACCCATACATATTACCACCACATGCTCCAGAGAGGCAGTCATTCAAATCTTTCTCAGCCTCATCATAGGTGAGACAGCGTCAGAAAATAGAGTCAACACCATGGCGATAAAGAGTGTCGCTAATAATTATGTATTGATGAGCTTGATACCGTATGTGACGACGGTCTGTACTAGAAAGGTTGGGCCAAAAAGTTTGAGTCTGGAGATAAATGATAATATCTTCGTACCAAACATCATCAGAACTGATCATAAAACGGGATTCATCAGGTAAGGAATTTTCTGCCACATTTTTTGTTTAGGTGGAGGGAAGGTCACATATCAATTCGGAAAATACCAGAGATTTCTTAGACTTAACGCGTTCAAACTCTAAGTTGAACTCCTGGAGAATCACTATCCATTTGGAGTACTTGCCCCCTAGCAATTGGCGCGTAAGGATATGTTGCATAGGGTTGCAATCGGAAATGACAGTGGTCTTGCATAATATGATATAGTGACGAAAATGTTGGACAGCTTGAACAGCTGCGAAGGCCAGTTTATCCACATGTAGATATTTGGCTTTGATAGTTGTGAGACTCTAACTCAAATAATAAATTACATGTTCGTCGTGCGAATCATCTTCTTGGACTAAAACCATAGCAATGGTAGAGTCCAAAGCGACGAGGTAGAGGAAATATTCTCGACTATAATCTAGTGGGAAAAGCAGTGGTGTACAGGTTAAGGCAAGTTTCAAAGATTCGAAGTCTTTGTTGGCAGTCTCATCCCATATGAATTCGTAACCCTTCTTCAACAGTCGAGTAAATCCTAGTGCTAGGTCAGCGTAATTGGGAATGAATCGACGCAAAATGTTTTCCTTCCCTTGCAAACTTTGGAGTCGACGTAGTGTGGAAGGAGGAGGTAGATTAAGGATAGCCTCAACCTTCAAAGGGTCCACCCTAATTCCATGAAGTGACATAATAAAACCCAGAAGTCGGCCGAACTCCACACAAAAAACAGCAAAGGACAATGGCTCGGAGATGAGCCGGGTGATCTTGGCGATGCATGGAATGCGCCAGTAGATCATCGAGATACGATTGTACGATGTGCTTGATATCATGAAAAGCATAAGACATGGCACGTTGAAAAGTCGCACAAGCGTTCTTCAAATTGAAAGGTAGTTTTCGGTAGGCAAAGGTACCCTAAGGGCAAATGAAAGCAATTTTGTGTTGATCCGCGAGCAAAATGTTAATTTGATTATAGCCAGAGAAACTATCCATTAAAGAGAAGATTTCACTCTTGGCGCAATCGTCGAAAATCTGGCTGACGAAGGGGGTCGGAAAATTGTCCTTAGGACAAGCTTTATTGATATCCTATAATCGACGCATACATGGATCATGCCTTGTTTTTTATTTATCGAAACTATATTGGATACCCAATCGGTTAAATCCACAGGCTAGATAAAGCCAACCTTGAGAAGTTTTTCAACTTTGAGCTTGATAGCGGCGGATTTACGAGGGTGGACCAGGCGAAGTCTCTGCCCAACGGGTTTAGCATCTGGATAGGGCTTAATTTCATGCACAACGATATCGGGGTCAATACCCAACATCTCTTCGTAGCTCCAAGAGAAAACGTCACATAATTCTTGAAAAATAGCTTTATAAGTGACGACTTCATCATCGAAACAATCGGCTCTGATGTGAACATTTTCGACGACTCCAGGTTTAATGGATATGTCTAGAGGAATGGTGGGCGAAATGTTACTCAATTTCCCTTCATAAATCACATCGTGTGTTGACTCAGGAACGAAGGAAATCACAACAACGGTCGACGGAGTGGAAATCCGTTGGTAACTCTCTATGGCATGCTGCTCTAGGAAGAGAATGGAACAATGATGCCCATCATCCCATGGGGTGTCTTTCATGGACATAAATGACATAATCATCTCATCCGTAGGAAAGATGACATGAAATAGATCGGGAGATGAATCACCAAGAGAGGGAGTGGAAGGGGTTTTTGATTGAATGGATTGATAAGCAGATTCAACTGGACTTAATGGAATTTGTTCGCCATAGCGAAGATAATCACTGGGGTCAGGTACTATCCACGGGTCATGAGACACAGGGGTTTCGTGAACAAAGGTGGAAATCATGTTGATTGAGGCGACAAAAGGGGGAGGATTATCGGGTGGTGGGATTGGGAATGTTCCCATCAAAGTTGAATATTTTAGAATACCCGCACCGACATTATCGTACCCGGGAGGTGTCTTCGAGATAAATGGCACGTTGCTAGTATGGGAATCGGAGTTAAAAAATGCCAGTTGGTCAACGGTAACTACTTTTCCTTGGTGTGGAAAACGTAACACGTGGAAAAGTGTAGACACAATTGCACGCATGGAATCAATCCAGCTATGGCCAAGTAAGAGGTTATAATCAAGAGGCGCATCAAAGACCTCGACCTCGAAATTGACCAATTTTCCTTCCAACACAATAGACAACGAGGGAAGAACACCGTAGGATTTAAAACCAGATCCATTGAAGGCCTTAAGTGTATTGTGTGATTCAGTGAGGGAAAGAGAGCCAATGGATTTCCAATAGGTAACAGACACAATGCATGTCGAGGCGCCCTCATCAATAACAGTTCTACAGATATTCTTGTTCTCTACGAAAACTTGGATCTGAAACGTTAACTGAGTGGGTAGCCTTGGAATGTGATCTTCCAAGTCAAAGATTATCAAATTCGTATCCATGGGATCAATTCCATCGATGGCCTTTAACAGTGCCTTTCGTTGAGCAGGACAACTTTGAAGGACTTTGAGAGATGACATCGTGGAGGGTGCTTGCACAAGATCTTCTACAATACTGTAGTTTTTAGCAGCATGCGCATGAGGATTAAAGGCAGACTTTCGAACAATGCTCTTTGGAGGAGGGCGGAGAACTGTATCAAGACTCGGTCATTCGAGATGAAGAGGACTGTTGGGAGGTGAAGTTGAGGGAGATGGTTGAACCAATGAAGGTGGTATATCGTCAACTTTCTCCTTTGAGGGAGAATAATCTTTGGCCCGAGTAGCGAAGGCAACGTCATTCTTTTTTGAATCACCAATACACATAAGGACATATGAAGTGGTGGAAGGAGACGGTTAGTCATGAATGACCAATTGGGCCTATTGTTGAGAAGGGAAGGGCCGTGACAAAATGACAGGTGTGGGAGGCTTCCTGGTCCCTTGAAGGAACTTAGTGATCGCGGCACGTCTTTCATGTAGTGATCGTCACCACAGATAAGCCAAGGATATCGAGGTTTATGCTTATCCTTATCATCAGCAGGTTGTGTTTTGGATTTTTCAGATTGTGGATTATTATTTTTATCCTCCTTGTTCCTACTCTTTCCTTTTTTAGATTTATTTTTGTCGACAGGGGTAGATTGAACAGAGTTAACCTTAGAATTTTTGTCGGTGGAAGGAGTAGGATTTAGAGCACTTTGAACATTAGAAGCAGTAGATTTGGGATTGGTGTGAGAGGCTTGCGTAGATTGAGGTTGAGCATGGAAGGTTCCAATCACACCATCAGTCGCATGAGAAGTAGCAGGGGTTGTTTAAGTAGTGGTGGTAAAAGGACGAGGAGCGTCAGGGAGCAAGTCGTAAAGAGTGTTTGTTTGCGAATAAATGAGATCTAGGTACTGAGCGCAACTGATCACCTTCTCTTCAGTAACAACTCCACCCATGGCAATGTCACGAGAGATTCTATTCACGAATGATTTGGTGAACCATTCAGCCAATAACTGATTAGGAAGGTTGAGTTTGATCAAACATCATCTTCGTCTCCACTCATGGATGTGATCGAAAATATGAGTGGCCAAAGATTGCTTAAAGGAACTCAAAATATCGATTCCTGTCTCTTAGCGGATTGGTAGTTGGTAATGTGTGAGAAAATCCATGGCTAGGGTATTAAAGTCATTAAAGAAGCCTCGTGATAATTCTATGTACCACTTTGCAGCCTAACTTGTAAGAGTTCATTGGAAGAGTCGTAACCGAATGGAATCGTCCATCAAAGAGTTGGACGAACACCAAAAGTGAAAAGTCATAACATGATTGTTTGGGTCTTCTCCCGGTTTACCGTCAAATTTGGAGATGTCGGACGGTAACTTGGCTGGTATAACGGGCCAATGGGGAGAATGTAAGATAGGATCATTCAATATTCTAGACAAGTCGGGTAAATCCAAAGTGGCTAAAAAAGGCAACTATCTATTCAAGTGAGGATATTGGTGACTTTGGGGAGGAAGTCCCGTCGGTATACCAGTATGACCGTAAGCAGTCTGCATGTAAGGCGAAGGTCTTGACAGATTCAAACATGGATTGTGAGGCATGTAGCCCATAAGGTTGTGTTGATTAGGGATGATCCCTTGAAAAGGGATACTACAATGAACGGTTGAACCCCAAGTGGGATTTAACGAACCCGGATACGGCTGGCCAAAACTAGGGGGTACGAAAGAGATGACTTGAGGATGTTTCCCCCCAGATGATTGTGGATTTCCCTCGATGAGAAGGTTCCAATATTGGGCTAGCGATCCTGGTATGTTCTGTCCATAGGGTGGGTTATAACCTCCAACTCGGGGTTGTCCTCCAAGTGAGGATTGTGCCCCAATTTGAGTTTGACCCCCAAATTGAGGTTGCCCCCCAGGGTTAGATTGCCCTCCAACAAGAATCTGGTAACCAGAAGTGAATGACTGAGTGGTGCCTTGAATTGGATAGGAGCCACTTGGGCCAGATCCTCCGAGAAAAGGCGGATAAGACCCTCCGGAGAGGACATGGGAAGTTGTCAAAACGAAACTTGCTGCAACATTGTACCCAGGTGGAGAAAAAAGTCCAGAAACTCCGAATGGAACTTGGGTAGGGATGGGGATAGAAATATTCAAAGCATGATACCCAGGAGGAAGTGATGGGATAGGTCTAAACAAAAGTGGTGTACCAATGGGAGCTTGGTTAACCACCGTATTCCCGGTGGGAATAGTCGTAGCGTGTGGGACCATAGTAGAATGGGCCATTTGGAGAGAAATAGTCGAGCTAGGACCAACTGACTGTGTGTCTGAAACAACGGGGATATAGCTAGTTGTACCAATAAAGTGATCTAGAGGTATCGTGTAGGTAACAGACGTTTCGGGCAGGTGTGATGCGACGATTGAATCAGGACCCGCCCCCAAGTTGTCGTAAAGATCTTGCACCATGAGAGGCGGGTTTCTAAATATGTCAGTAGTCCAAACGGGATTCTCACCTTCAGGGCCTGTAAGGGGTCCGGTTGGTATTCCAGAAGTTTCAACAACAAGATCTTCGGATGAATTTAGTCGGAGAATACGTCTCTCGTATCCAGGAGGTATTCAAAAAGCCTCTAGAGAATCGGAAACAATTCGAAAATTTTCTAAAGAGTCGGTTCTTTCTGCTTGTCAAGTTACGGAGTCCTGGACCTCACTCTGCTGAGGAGAGCCCTCCGGTGGATTAGTAGGCAAAGGTTGATAACCCTCCGGATCTTTCGGGGGTAGCCCTTGCATCTTGCGTGAACGGCGTGGAGGGTCAATGTTGGTCGAACCAAATATTTTACGGAAAAAATCTATGGCCAACTACTGAAACAAACAACACTCGCTAATAAAATCTAGGAATCAAACCAAGCAAACAAACCTTCTTATTTCGAAGTCACTAGTTGGTGATGAAATCCAACATCATGAATTCAAGACAAGAAGGGGCTAGGATAGAGCGGGTGGAAAAGTTATGTCGACGACCTGCTTAACAAACTTACACCCTAGTGCAAGCTCCCACACATAATTGTGGGCATACCCTCTAAGGAGCCCGAGTGAGTCTGGCCAACGTCGATTCCAGGTACTGTGAAGACTTTCCCCTCCACAATCACCTTGTGTAAGACCCTAAAAATATAGGCTACTAAGGTTACCAAGAACAACAGTGATGCCTGGGAAACAGTCGACAGTCTGATCCATGCGCAAAGGCAGGGTATCTAGCCCAAAATCAACTCGAAAGGATTCCACTCATAATTGTGGGTATACCTTCAAGTGACCCATGTAATACGCACAATCTCTACACCAAAACGAGAGCCATTGAAGGCCTTAAGTGTATTATGTGATTCAGTGAGGGGAGGAGAGCCGATGACTTTCCAACAGGTAACAGACATAACGGACGTCGAGGCGCCCTCATCAATAATAGTTCTACAAATATTCTTGTTCTCTACAACAACTTGGATCTGAAACACTAACTGAGTGGGTAGCCTTGGAATGTGATCTTTCAAGTCAAAGATTATCAAATTCGTATCCATGGGATCAATTCCATCAATGGCCTTTAACAGTTCGTTTCATTGAGCGGGAACACTTTGAAGGACTTTGAGAGATGACATCGTGGAGGGTGTTTGCACAAGATCTTCTACAATACTGTAGTTTTCAGCAGCACGCGCATGAGGATTAAAGGCAGACTTTCGAACAATGCCCTTTGGAGGAGGGCAGAGGATTGTATCGAGACTCAGTCATTCGAGATGAAGAGGACCATTGGGAGGTGAAGTTGAGGGAGGTGGTTGAACCAACGAAGGTGGTATATCGTCAACTTTATCCTTTGAGGGAGAATAATCTTTGGCCCGAGTTACGATGGCAACGTCGTTCTTTTTTGAATCACTAGTACACATAAGGACATACGAAGTGGTGGAAGGAGACGGTTGGTCATGAATGACCAATTGGGCATGTTGTTGAAAAGGGAAAGGTTGTGACAAAACGACAGGTGTGGGAGGCTTCTCAGTCCCTTGAAGGAACTTAGTGACCTCGACACGTCTTGGACAATCTTTCGTGTAGTGATCGTCACCACAGATAAGGCAAGGATATCGAGGTTTATGCTTATCCTTATCATCAATAGGTTGCGTTTTGGATTTTTCGGATTGTGGATTATTACTTTTATCCTCCTTATTCCTACCCTTTCCTTTTTTAGGTTTATTTTTGCCGGCAGGGGTAGATTGAACGGAGTTAACCTCATAATTTTTGTCGATGGAAGGAGTAGGATTTAGAGCACTTTGAACATTAGAAGTAGTAGCTTTGGGATTGGTGTGAGAGGCTTGCGTAGATTGAGGTTGAACATGGAAGGTGCCAATCACACCATCAGCCGCATGAGAAGCAGCAAGGGTTGTTGAGGTACTGGTGGTAGAAGGACGAGGAGCATCAGGGAGCAAGTCATAAAGAGTGTTCATTTGCGAATAAACGAGATCTAGGTATTGAGCGCAACTGATCACCTGCTCTTCAGTAGCAACTCCACCCATGGCAATGTCACGAGAGATTTTATTCACGAATGATTTGGTGAACCATTCATCCAATAACTGATCAGGAAGGTCGAGTTTGATCAAACATCGTCTTCGTCTCCACTCATGGATGTGATAAAAAATATGAGTGGCCAAAGATTGCTTAAAGGAACTCAAAATATCGATTCCTATCTCGGAGCGGATTGGCAGTTGGTAATGTGTGAGAAAAGCCATGGCTAGGGTATTTCAGTCATTAAAGAAGTCTCATGGTAATTCTATGTACCACTTTACAGCCTAACTTGTAAGAGTTCATTGGAAGAGTCGTAACCGAATGGAATCGTCCATCAAAGAGTTGGATGAACACCAAAGGTGAAAAGTCATAACATGATTGTTTGGGTCTTCTCTCGGTTTACCGTCAAATTTGGAGATGTCAGACGGTAACTTGGCTGGTATAACGAGCCAATGGTGAGAATGTAAGATAGGATCATTCAATATTCTAGATAAGTCGGGTAAATCCAAAGTGGCTAAAAAAGGCAACTATCTATTCATGTGAGGATATTGGTGACTTTGGGGAGGAAGTCTCGTCGGTATACCAGTAGGTAAGCATTCTGCATGTAAGGCGAAGGTCCTGACAGATTTAGACGTGGATTTAGATGTGTTGATTAGGGATGTTCCCTTGAGATGACTTGAGGATGTTTCCCCCCAAATGATTGTGGATTTCCCTGGATGAGAAGGTTCCAATATTGGGCTAGCGATCCTGGTATGTTCTGTTCATACGGCGGGTTATAACCTCCAACTCGGGGTTGTCCTCCAAGTGAGGATTATGCCCCAATTTGAGTTTGACCCCCAAATTGAGGTTGCCCCCCAGGGTTAGATTGCCCTCCAACGAGAATCTGGTAACCAGAAGTGAATGACTGATTGGTGCCTCGAATTGGATTGGAGCCACTTGGGCCAGATCCTCCGAGAAAAGGTGGATAAGACCCTCCGGAGAGGACATGGGAAGGTGTCGGAACGAAACCGGCAGCAGCATTGTACCTAGGTGGAGAAAAAAGTCCAGAAACTTCGAATGGAACTTGGGTAGGGATGGGGATAGAAGTATTCAAAGCATGATACCCATAAGGAAGTGACGGGATAGGTCTAGACGAAAGTGGTGTACCAATGGGAGCTTGGTTAACCACTGTATTCCTGGTGGGAATAGTCGTAGCGTGTGGGACCATAGTATTATGGGCCATTTGGAGAGAAATAGTCGAGCTAGGACTAATTGAATGTGTGTTTGAAACAACGGGGATATGGCTAGTTGTACCAACAAAGTGATCTAGAGGTATCGTGTAGGTAACAGACGTTTCGGGCAGGTGTGATACGATGGGTGAATCAGGACCCGCCCCCAAGTTGTCATAAATATCCTGCACTGTGAGAGGCGGGTTTCTAAATATGTCAGTTGTCCAAACGGGATTCTCGCCTTCATGGCCTGTAAGGGGTCTGGTTGGTATTCCAGAAGTTTCAACAACAAGAGATAATATGAAAATAGAGATGAATGATGCAAGCTTTCGTTCAATGAAATCTATCTACTGTAGGGAGAAGGTATTTTTCCGGAAACACGAAATCTATGAAATGTAAATTCTTTTTCTTGAATGAACACGATTTCAAACAATCATAAGCAATGAAATTTCTCAACTTTTTCTCTTTTTTTAAAAAAAAAATTGAATACAATTTTTTTTCTTATGAATGATTACTCAACAAGAATAAATGGCTTTAAGTCTTCCTTTCCAAAACCAAAACAGGGATATAATGAAGAAAGGACAAGTAATCAAAGAAAATAGATACACTCAACAAATACCCAAATCAAACTTTCAATAAAGATAAAAACGAAGATGACAAGAAAGTGTTTCACTAAATCCAAAATGAAAATGTCTTTCCAATCAACAAGCAATCCAGAAAATGTAATAAATCCAAAACTTTAAATCCAATCAAAGACTTTTATCAATCAAGCACTCAGATGCAAAATCAGAGATTATATCCTGGTTGATAAAAATCAAGAAGTAAAACTTGTAAAATGACAAAGAAGGGTGTTCGATCTCCGAAAACCAATCAACAATAAGTCTTCAACTAAGAAAACTGTCAGATACTGGCATAAAAAATTCCTCCCAGGTGATTAAAGCAAAACTGTGTAACAAAAGACAAAAAGACCCAATCTAAAAAAATTTACAGACAATGTCGCAGCCCAGCAGTAGGGTAGAGTACGAGAATTAAAGGTTTCTGCAGGCTAGCTATGGGGTAGGGTGTGGAAAGTCTGCACTGGTCTAAGCAGTCAGGATGCAGAGATCAAAGGTTTCCGCAGGATGTAATGGGTACAGTGCGGAAATGCCTATAAACAAAAGAAAATTGGAAAAAGGACAAAGAGTCTAAGTGAACTTTCAGATCTAGAGAATCTGGATGGATCCCCCACAGACTCAGAGACTGGATTAAAGTGAAAAGAGGTAGGCTAAAAGAAAATGCACGACAAAAAAGCACAAACAATTCATATCCCCAGTATGGTCGCCAATTTTGTTATTGGATAAATCGGTAAATGTGAACATAAACTAATCTCCCTAGATCCACCTAGATCTAGAACAAAACAAGACAGGACATGGCGCTTTCCCTAAGTTATAATCATTGGATCTACTATCAAAGAAGGGATGAGTGACATACCTTCGAATATCGCTTCCCTATATATTTGTTGTCCTTGCTTCGCTCTGGTGCTCTTGTGAAATCAGATCTGCAATGACACAAACCAACCAAAATGAAAGCAACAATAGTATATTCAATGAAAACTTAAACATGTGATCAAAGAGTCATGTAATAAAATGAGAATGATTTTATGGGAAAGAAACATGCCACCGTATTATATTAAGTAAAAGTGGAAGATACAACCAAACTACCTTGATGTCGCAAGTTCCCTTTCAGTGACCCTTTGCTCCAACACACACACACACTTGCTCCGAATTTGCATGAAGATGATCCACAATAGCTTGATGGATAAATGTAGACCTCAAGCGTCAATTGACATAGGATTCCTCACACAATCTTCAGCCTATTCCTTCATTAATTCCTTGATTAATCTTGCTTATCTTTGCTTAACCTTTTCCATGAGAAACCCGTCATTATATAGAAGAAGGAGAAGTGGTTAAAGAGATTAGGATGATCCCACCAAATCAGAGAAGCGAGTAGGATCCCAACCATACGGAGGCCACCTCATGTTCTAGAAGATCCCCTTCTAGAACCTTCGTGAGCTTCGTCCTTTTTATTAGTCTTAAAACGTCGTTGGACCCTGTCTATAGAGCAGCCTGCGGAAGTTCCGCAAGCCAAGTTTAGGACAGCCTGCGGAAATCAGGCATTTCCACACTGTGTCTTATATGCAGCCTATGACATCCTTCTAAAAACAAGTTTTGAAGAGGAGGAAACCGGTCACTTTTCTCATGAGAAAGATCCTTTTGAGAGCCTGAACACATGCTTGTAGAAACATCACCAGGGTGACCAAAATAATGTGTAACAATTGCCCTTAACGATGTTGTAACCTCTTCAAGTTCGTTGAAACTTCTTTGAACTTTTATTAATATACCCGTTCAGTATGAAAACCATGGAATCTACCTTAAATATGATGGTGGATTCCTGATTTTAAGCTCAACTATTATGTTACTGAGAATTCATTACCAATCTCACAATGGTTGAAATATTGTAACTGCAAAGAGTATTCTATTCATTATTGAGTTATTATTCATTAGATCAATCTCCTTTTCTGGATTGATCATGTCATGCATTGTAATTGTCCAAATCCCCTTTTGTGGATTGGTCAAACCCTAAATATATTATGCAAATTAAGAAGTCGGCCCTGCCTAGTGAAGAGACACCTTTCCATCTCCTGCTAGTTTGTATCAATAAAGGAAGCAAACGCCTCATTTGATCACCCACTCAGCTCACTCATCTAGTGCGCAAGTTTGAAGAAAGTTACAGTTGCCAGTTGCCGGAAGAAGGAAGAGATAGAGCCACATTGCTCAGTAGAGGATATTCTCTAGTGTTTGGTTTATTGTCTTGGCATTGTATTGGCTATCTATATTAAGGAAGTTTTTGCTGGGTTTTCTCCCCCATGAGGGTTTCCTAGGATAAATGTTGTGTATCTCGTGATTATGTTTCTCTTAGTGATCTTGTCTATGTTATGGTTATCTAGTAAATTGAAAAGAAACCTAATAATAGCTTAAACCTTAACATGGTTTCAGAGCTAAGCTGAAGAGAGCATCTTTCATTGGATAAAGAAAAACGTCATTGTTGCCATACAAGAAAATTAGGGATTTTTATTGAAGAGCAATTTCAGACCAAAAATCATCTAGAAAAGTGTGCCCTGGCCTAGGGAACTCTTTGGCACCTTCAGCGCACCTTTTCAGTGGATAGAACTCCCGAAAAGTGAAACCTTAGTTTTCACCGGTACCAGAAAACCAGAAGTACTAGTCCATAATTCCGCTGGTCAAGTTTGAAAGGGAAAAAAATTGGATTTTATGAAATCCAACTACACCAAGCTACTCGCCTCAGCCAAGCAGACTTCCTGGTAAGTTCAAAATTAAATTCTGAGCATTTTCATTTTTTGGTCATTTTCCTAGCTCTAGGTAAAGATGTTTGCAAGCACTAAGCTTGTTGGAAAGCTAGAAGGTGTGGAAAACTTTTGTTCCTAGAAGTATAAGATTGCACTCATTCTTGAAGAGAATGACCTAGCAAGATTCATCAAAGAAGATGTACCAGAACCTACTGATGTTGCAGATAAAGCAAAACACCAAAAGGACACAGTTAGGGCCAAAATAATCATTGCAGATTTTATTAAAGATCACTTGATTCCTCAAGTGGCTTCAAAGAAGACTCTGAAAGAAATGTTTGATGCCCTAACCAGATTATATGAAGGAAAGGGCATCAATCAGAAGATGAATCTAAGAACTCAACTCAAAAGTATAAGGATGCAGAAAGGAGAAACAATTCAGGAATATTTCTCTAGAATATCACAATTCAAAGAACATCTAGAAGCAATTGATGATACTATAGATGAAGATGAACTTATAATGACAGCCCTTAATGGCCTCACAAGACCTTGGGGTGCATTCGTCCAAACTATTTGTGCTAGAAAGGAGAAACTACACTTTGACAGACTTTGGGAAGAATGTGTTCAAGAAGAAGCAAGAGTAGCTAACCGAGAAGCATTACTATCAAGAGATGAATATCAAGCCCTAGCTACTCATACTAAAGGAGGAAGAAAGATGTCTTACTTCCAAAAAGAAACTCATAAGGAGTCTCACCCCCAAAACAAATTAATACATAAAGAATCTCACCCTCCAAGGAGATTCCAGAAATTTCAGAAAGGTCAAAGAAGAGAAAAAGATTTCTCATCCTACCAATGTTACCATTGTGACAAGATGGGACATATTGCTAAAAATTGTCCGGCTAGACGAGAAGAATACAAGAAGAGAAACAAGAGGCACCATTCCCATACAATTGAATATGAAGAGCCACCCACAAAGATGATAAAAGAATAGATTGAAGACTATGTCTTAATCTATTCCCTCTCGGGATCAGTGTCACCTGGTGAGGACACTTGGCTCATTGACAATGGTGCTTCCAAGCACATGACAGGTCAAAGAGACATTCTCTCTTGCCTTACATAAAAGAAGTTTCCTTAGAAAGTTACAGTTGGAGATGATTATCAATACCCTATCAAAGGAGTAGGAGAATCAAATTACAAACTTGATTCAGGGACCCCAATGAAGATGAAGGATGTATTATATGTACTAGGTTTGACAAAGAACTCACTTTCTATCTCAGCTTTAGAGAAGAAAGGATTCAGAGTTGCCTTCATAGATGGAGAAGTTCTTATGTGGCCCAAAGGAAAAACCATGGAAGAAGCAATTGTTATTGGAAAAGAAGAAGGTGGCTTGTATAAGTTAAAGGGTCACTAAGAAGCAGCCTTGACCCATTCCATTGAGAATCCATGTGAACTTTGGCATAGAATACTAGCTCACATCAACTACAAGGCATTACCATATGTAAGCAAGGAAGTCACAGGTCTACCAGAATTCAAGGTTGACCATGAAGGTTTGTGAAATGGATGTGCACAAGGAAAGAACATCAAGAATCCTTTCCCGAAGAGAGACATAAAGCAGAAGGAGTCATAGAGCTCATTCACTCAGATGTATGTGGCCCAATGCCATCAACCTCCATCAGTGGGTATGTATTATGTGTCTTTTATTGATCACTATTCTCGCAAAACTTGGGTTTATTTTTTGAAATCAAAAGATGAAGTGTTCAGTAAATTCAAGGAATTCAAAGCCTTGATAGAGAATCTCTCTAAAAGAAAGATCGAGATACTCAGGTCAGAAAATGGAGGAGAATACACCTCAAAAGATTTTGTAAACTTTTGTAAAGATGCCAAGATCAAGAGGGATCTCACCACTCCCTACAATCCTCAACAAAATGGTGTAGCAAAAAGAAAGAATAGAACTGTAATGGAAGCGCTAAAGACTATGATCCATGATCAAGATCTTCCAATGTACTTATGGGGAAAAGCAACAAAAACAATAGTATATGTACAAAAGATATTGTCCCATAGTGCACTTGGGTTCAAAACCCCTGAAGAGATGTTCTCTGGAAAGAAGCCAAAAGTAAGCCATCTCAAAATATTTGGGTGTCCAGTATTTGTACACATTTCGAAAGAGAAGAGAACCAAGCTGGACCCTTCAGGAAAGAAGGGAATATTTGTTGGATACTGTGAGGTCTCCAAGGCCTTAAGAGTTTATATTCCAGGTTACCATCATATTGAGATCAACAGATATGTAACCTTTAATGAAGATGAAACACTCAAGAAATCAAGAAGATGCCAGCTTGAAGAAGTATATGAAGAAGAACATGTGGCTCCCAGAGTAGCAGAACCAGTGAGGGAAGTCATAACTTCCCCTGATGAGGAGATTCTAGAAGATCATGACATAATAGAATCCCAAGAACCTCCCCAGATGACGATCTCCCACAAGAGAAAGTCAGCCTGGGCAAGGGAACTTATTCAAGATGGAGATAAGTATGGTGCCCCCGAAGGAACCATGAGACAAGTCAAGAAACCCAAGCCATTCTCCAGTTATATGGCTTTGATGTGTGATCTCTTAGAGAAGGAGCCTAATTTCTTTGAATAATCCATTCAGAAGAAAGAATGGGCAGATGCCATGGCAAAAGAATACCAATGAATTATAAAGAATGATGTATGGTAAATAGTTCCCAGACCGAAGAGCAAGGATGTGGTATCTTCCAAATAGATTTTCAAAATAAAACATGTTGTTGATCGAAGTATTGAGAAATATAAAGCAAGGTTTGTTGCTCGTGGATTTTCTCAAAAGGAAGGCATTGACTATGAAGAGACGTTTTCTCCTGTAGCCAGATACACTTCAATCATAACCATCATACTATTGCAGTTAAGATGAAGTGGAAGTTACACCAGATGGACGTGAAAACAACTTTCTTGAATGGTGTCATTGAAGAAGAAGTGTATATAGAACAACCTCAAGGGTTTGAAGTTGAAGACGTGAAGACTCATGTCTGCAAGTTGAAGAAGGCTTTGTACTGATTGAAGCAAGCTCCTAGAGCTTGGTATGGAAGGATTGACTGTTTCCTGATGAGCTTGGGCTTTACTAAGAGTAAAGTTGATTCTAACCTTTACTTCAAGGTTATGAATGATGACCTTGTTATATTGTTGTTATATGTGGATGACTTATTCTTAATTGTAGAAGAAAAGCTCATCATTGATTGTAAGAAGAAGCTCGTTGCAAAATTTGAGATGAAAGACCTTGGCCTAATGGACTATTTCTTAGGTCTTGAGGTCTGGAAGAGCCCAAAGAAGATCTTCCTTAACCAAGGGAAGTATGCAGTTGAAATACTGAAGATATTTAATATGTTGGAGTGAAAATCCATGAATACACCCATGGAAACAAAGGTGAAGCTCCTAGTTGACACTTCGTCGGAATTGATTGATGCTACGCTATACAGACAGATCATTGGATCGTTGATGTATCTCACGAACACTAGGCCAGATATATGTTTTGATGTGAACAGCTTGAGTCAATTTCTGGTAGAGCCCAGATGTGTTCACCTGGTTGCTGCAAAACATGTGATGAGGTACGTTAAGGGTACATTAGATTGTGGTCTTAACTATAATGGATATCATGACCTCAGACTGAGTGGTTATACTGATTTAGATTGGGCTAGAATTGCCTCTGACAGAAAGATCACATCAGAATGTATTTTCAGTCTGGGGTCAGCCATGTTCCCATCGCAGAGTAGGAAGCAATCAAGTATTGCTCTTAGCACGACAGAAGCAGAATACATCGCTGCATGTTCCACCAGTTGTGAAGCCATATGGCTTCAGAAGTTGTTGATAGGTCTATTCGATCTGGAGATGGAAGCAACCGTGATCGTATGTGATAACCAGAGTTGCATAAAGATGATAGAGAACCATGTGTTCCATGACAAGTCAAAACACATAGAGATCTAATATCATTGCATCCGTGATATGGTGCAGAGAGGAGCCATAAAGCTCTAGTATGCTAGAACATATGAACAAGTTGCTGATGTTTTGACCAAGCCTCTATCTCGTGTAAAGTTTGAGCACTTTCGATATAAGCTTGGTGGAGTCTGAAAGGACCTCCTTCAAAAGGGGGAGTAGTGTTGATGCCAGCCTAGTGCTGAAGATTTCCAACTTCGTGTTGATATTGTTGTGATGCCAACCTCGTGCTAAAGATTTCCAGCCTCGTGTTGATGTTGTTGTGATTCCAGCATCATGCTGAAGATTTCCAGCCTCGTGTTGATGTTGTTGTGATGCCAGCCTCGTGTTGATGTTGATGAGATGTCAGCTTCGTGCTGAAGGTTTCCAGCCTAATGCCGATGTTGATGATGCTCCAGCCTTCGTGTTGTGATGTTGTTGTTGTTGTTGATGCTCCAGCCTTTATGTTGTGATGTTGTCATTGTTGATGATGCTCCAACCTTTGTGTTGTGATATTGTTGTTGTTGATGTTGTATCAGCCTTGTGTTGTTATTGATGATGATGTAGTAGTGTTATACTAATCCATGTTGATGCAGATGATGATGATGCCATTCCAGATCCCTGCTGTGAATGATGATATTGATGATGAGAAAAAAATTATGATGATTTATAGACATGTCAGTCAGTGTTCCAGATGTTGTTGATGTTGTTGCCCTCTCTCTCTCTCTCACGACGATGTTGTAGAATACCCTTCTTGTTAAAGGGGAGTGTTGAAATATTGTAACTGCAAAAAGTATTCTATTTATTATTGAGTTATTATTCATTAGATCAATCCCCTTTTGTGGATTGATCATATCGGGCATTGTAATTGACTAAATCCCCTTTTGCAGAATGGTCAAATCCTAAATATATTATGCAAATTGAGAAGTCGCCCCCCAGGAAATTTAAAGTGGTTTTAACCACTCAGAAGACAAGTTGGCCCTGCCCAATGAAGAGACACCTTTCCATCTCCTTCCAGTTTGTATAAATAAAGGAATTCAACACCTCATTTGATCACTCACTCAACTCACTCATCTAGTGCGCAAGTTTGAAGAAAGTTGCATTTACTAGTTGTCAGAAGAAGGAAGAGAGAGAGGCACATTACTCAATAGAGGATATTCTCTAGTGTTTGGTTTATTGTCTTGGCATTTTATTGGCTATCTATATTAAGGAAGTTTTTGCTGGGTTTTCTCCCCCATGAGGGTTTCCTAGGATAAATGTTGTGTATCTTGTGATTGTGTTTCTCTAAGTGATCCTATCTATGATATGGTTATCTAGTAAATTGAAAAGAAACCTAATAATAGCTTAAACCTTAACAACAACATCCCTTGCTGCCAGAGCTACAATGTCTGTGCACGATACAACTCTTGGGCAGAGATTGTCCACAACTTTCTTCACCTGGATGATATCATCGAAGGCATTATGAGCTATATTATTCTCACGGAGATCTCTTTCTGATGTATTGTTTAGCGTTGAGTTAATCATGATCGCATCCCAGTGAAAATGCAAATGCAAAGTCCACTGAACTTGAGCTTTGGAAAAGTATTGTTTTCGGATAGCAAACACAATTAAGCTTGGGAACAAATGACAATTAAAACATTTGGTATTAGTTAATAATCAATATTTGAAAAAAATGAATGGTTATGTTATCATCAAATTTACAGTAAAAAGGGAGGGAAAGTGTATTTGTTGTGTGAAACAATGATAACCTCAATAAAACAGTCGTGGAAGAAGACCGGGAGTGTTGAAGTAAGGACGTCATTTTATTCATTTGTCGGCTTTTTCATGGTCTGGAATACTGTCGAATCCACGTCAGGGAACGAAAAACTGTAGAAATCCAATGAGATTTTCCCGACAATGCTCTGGATTCCATGGATGAGTAATATTAGACTGCAAAAGAATTTCGTTGACATCTCTATAGTATTGCAGACCAATATTTAAACAACCCACTTCTTGATCTTTGAATGAGAATGTTGTAGAGGTTGATGCAAGACTATAAATTTATTTTTAAAAGACCGTCACAGCCATATATAAGGTACCCAAAGCAAAAATTATTCTCTGATTAATCAAAATATTGCAGTCATCGGACTGCCATTTGCTTATGTTTGCAATAATACATACAAGCTTGGCTTTGAAGGCCTTGCTCGCCAACATTTAGATAAGCATGGAAGGAGGCAGCACCGTTGACAAGTTTCATGCAAAAACTTTTCCTATATACATGCCAAAAGCATAAAAATAATAAAAACAAAATATTTCTTTTAAATAAAGTGTTGTCTAAACATTCTACTTTTTGAACTTTTTTCACCGGAATTAGGCGAAACAGATCTTGGTGAAATCTCCATTTTATGTTGTTTAAATTGCATTTTTGAATGCGTAACTGGATTCAACACCATGAAAAACCCTTAGGGAACTCGAATTATATATACTCAATCACTCAAATATGGAGTTCCAACAAATTTTGGCCACATTTCAGTGAAAATTGATCATAAAATATACCCGTAAAAACTCCAAAAAATCTAACGTTTAGACTAGACTAAGACTTAAATATTAAGTATTTAATAAAAACAAAAAAAACAATTTTTATTTTTATTTTTTATAAACCTCAATCAATCAAGAATGTCTACTCTGATTACTATTAAATTTTTGAATAATACTATTTTTTTTATATCTCGATGTCAAAAAGTTCATAATGAGATCATCTCAAACTGTACGGAAATGATGCTCGACTCACATTTAACAACTTAATCCACTTAACTTAAATGCATTGATAATATCTGCTTTCTTACCTTGGGTGTTGAAGAAGATCCCAGAATTGCAATTTGCAGGTACTCGACCATTGCAAGCTAGAAGCTCAACCACTCAACTATCATACGTCCCTTAAAAATAATGGCGGTCCATTCAATGCTTGAGGTTGTATACAATGGAGAGATATTTCACAGTTTCTTTTATTTGTCAAAAGTTGAAAATCCATTTCTCGAACATTCAATAATAATACAGAGATATGCAATAGAGAAAATGAAACCAAATATTTGCACGGTGTAGAACGCATCTTTGCGTGCATTACAATGCTAAGATTGTTGTAACAGAGGCTAAACATACACACTAGCGGACCATGCTTCGTGGGCAAGATCTCTTTTGCATGTATAGGGCATAATTACATCTATACATTTAAGCAATACATGCTAACACTCGTCTCCAAGTATGGAATTGGCAGAGGGTTGCATATCTGCAGGCTAGTATATGGCAACATAAGGAAAAAAAACACAAAGGGGCCATGGATATTAGGGAAAATCACAGGTAAAAACATGGTTGTAATAGCGTGTGTAGAGAATAAACATGTAATAATGGAAATGATTTGTGAGATCTTGCCTGCAAAATTCATGGTTTGCAGCGTGAGGCGATTGCAAGTTATTTTGCAATCTTTATTGTCGTTATTTTTAGTTGGAATCACAATGTATACACATAAATTTCATCCATGTTTTCTCGTTTCAACATTTTTTCTTTTGTTTTGCAGTTTTGCTCGAGTAGCTATAGGTCATCAATGATGGTTTTGCATTGTTAGAAGGGTTTTGGGCTTTGTAGGCTCTCTCTGACAACGTTGATACAGTTTATTAATTGCATAGGGTTTTGTTCCAACATAGCGAGGGTTTGTCAGCACTATACTACCTGGAGTCTGTAAGCGATTTCCATGGTTGTTTTTTCAATTGCAGCAAGGTGATTCTCAATCTCTTCTGAAAGAGGAAAGATTGCTTCAAGTAATAAGTTTGATATACTATGGTTGATTTCATGCAATCTTCCACTCTCCAAGTTTTTATCACTTGTTCAAAATCATTTAATTTTTGCACTTTATTTTATCTCAAAAAGTTATAAATTGAATCAGCTGAGGCTCATTGCCTAAACACAATTATAATTTTTTATTAAATGGGTTAATTTGATATTATCTCATTGTCGAAACACAATTATAATTTTTTATTAAATGAGTTAATTTGATACCAGCATAAGCATAGACCCATCTTAACTCTGGTTCTACCAAGAAATCTTTGGAGGTGCAAACCCTTCCTCTTGCACTCTAAAATGGATGGTTTCACAAAGGAGTTATTTGATAAGGCCATAGATCCATGCAGGATATTCACAAAAGGTTAGAGCCCAGGTATACAATTTTCATTTACTTAATTTTGTATTATTATTATTTAAGAGTGACATGTGTCAGCTCCACATTGAATTTAGGTAAGGAATCACACATCCGTGTAGAATGCGCCTCTTAGCGCAATTAACTTTAAAAGGGATCATTACATTATAATGTTTTTCATAATAATAATTATTAATTAAATTCTATCTTGATAATTACCTGTTTTTCTATTCAAGTCTCTTGCAAAATTTGTAAATCATTTTATATATTTATTTATTTATGAGTTCAACATGTCATTTAATAGAATTGAACTTGGGAGGGGAGAATAACAATTTTTCCTCCCAACCACCAATGGTAAACTCAATTAATACACATATATATAAAGAACAAGGGTAAATCCATTTTAACTCTGAATCTATCATGCTTTCTTTTTGTTGAAAAAACGTTTGCAATTTTAAGGAATTTGATCCCTAAACATATGATAAATACATAGTTAAAATGAATGATAAATTTGAAGTTAAAATGAATTTAAACTTGTACATTTAACATATCTAAAATATATTAAAGAAAATATATAATTGTAAAAATATACTCACATTATTATTACCAATTTATAGATGTGTTTGTATTAAACCGGTGATATAGAAATGATCTCAAATTTCTATATAGAGTAAGATATTTAGTCTTATAATTTTTGAGACAACACTCCATATATGAGATCTAGATTATATAATCTAGAGAATCCCATATATGGAATTTAGATTATAATAGAACTTTGATTATACTTTTTTTTTTTAAATATAATAAATTATAAAATTGATTTTCATGGTTTTTAGTTAAAATTATGATATGATTTTTAATTA
>JZKD02S2240012.1:329661-352132 GCA_000966675.3 Picea glauca
ATGGGTACCCTGGACCATGTCCAGGGGCCTTAGACATATCTAGGGACTTTAACTGCTTGGTCCCAGACCAAGAACTCCAGTCATATACTGGGGGCCTTCTTAGGGGTCTTTACTACTTGGTCCCAGACCAAGAACCCCAGTCATATACTGGGGGCCCTAACAAGGGTCTTTTGCCACGACACTGATTGTTTTGGTCCCAGACCAAGTACCCCAGGAGTGCACTGGGGGCCCTAGATCTCGGCTAGGGTCTTTGCCATCCTCCCGGAGAATGGTTCTTGCAGCTGCTACAAATTTAACACTCCCTCTTAGCAAGAGAGGCATTCTCAGTTACACCAAGCTTGTCACGAAAGTATACAAACTTTGTCAGTGACAGTGGCTTGGTAAAAATATCTGCTGTCTGTTCTGTCGTCGGAACATACTGAATGTTGAGAACGTTCTTCTGAACCATGTCCCGGACAGTGATATATCATCTCAATATCTTTCGATCTGTCGTGAAACACTGGATTCTCGGTGAGCTTTATACAACTCTGATTGTCATAGTGAATGACTATGGGTTCAAGTTTTGAACTGAACAAGTCTGAGAGTAGCTTCTTAAGCCACACTGCTTCTCTGCTAGCAGCACTTGCAGCAATGTATTCTGCTTTTGTAGTGTTTTGGGCTATGGAGCCCTGTTTCCTGCTGGACCAAGAAATCATTGCCGAACCCAAACTGAAGCAATATCTAGAAGTGCTCTTCCGATCCATTGTACTGCCCATCCAATCTGAATCTGTAAAACCATGGAGCATTACACCTCCACTGGCAGTGTTTCTGAGACCATAAGCTATTGTTCCTCGAACATATCTCAGAATATGCTTTACAACAACCATATGTATATGCTTTGGTTCACACATGAACTGGCTAAGAGCATTTAGCGCATAACAGATGTCTGGTCTCGTATGTACGAGATACATCGAAGATCCAATGATCTGCCGATATAAAGTGGGGTCTTCTGGATCTGAACCTGTAACTTGATCTTGTAGTTTCTTTAGGTTAGAGATCATTGGAGTTGTCATGGACTTGCAGTTCATCATGCCAAATCTGCGAAGTACATCAACTGCATATTTACTCTGTGAGAGAAAGATCTCTCCTGGTTTTTGCCAAACCTCCAAGCCCAAAATATAGTGCATGAGCCCCAAGTCTCTCATTTCAAACTCTGCAGAAAGCTCCCTCTTAGTTTGAGCTATCAAGTTTTCCTCTTCAGTGAGGAACATATCTTCCACGTATAAGACTAGGATAACTGGATGATTTTGAACAATCTTTATATAAAGATTTGGATCTGCTATGCTTTTGGAGAATCCAAGACTTTGTAGAAAACTGTTTATTCTACCATACCAAGCTCTCGGAGCTTGTTTCAATCCGTACAGGGCTTTCTTGAGTGTGCACACATGAGATCTTTTATCATGTATCACGAAACCTTCAGGTTGCTCAATATATACTTCTTGCTCAACTTCACCGTTAAGAAAAACAGTCTTAATGTCCATCTGGTGAAGTTTCCAACCAAAAACTGCTGCAAGTGAGATAATAATCCTGATTGAAGTATATGTGGCAACTGGAGCAAAAATCTCGTCGTAGTCAATTCCTTCTTTCTGAGAGAAACCACGAGCCACAAATCTCGCCTTGTATTTCTCAATACTGCCATCTGCTGCATGCTTTATCTTATAAAGCCATTTTGAAGTTACTACTGATTTCCCATGAGGTCTAGGAACTACGGTCCATACATCATTCTTTAAAATAGAATCATATTCTTCATTCATAGCATCTTTCCACACTTGAAGTTTGGAGGCTTCAACAAATGTGGAAGGTTCTGAATCAATCGCAATATTTAAATGAGCTATGAGACTGGAGTACTTATCTGGTTTCTTGCTTTCTCTGAAGGTGTCCTTAGGAGTTGAATGCTTTTCTGCTTCTTTCAATATTTCCCGACACCAGGCTGGTTTCCTTTTAGCAGGAGGTATCTCCTTTGGAAACTCAATAGTATCCCTTGAGGGGTCCACTGGAAGTTCTGAGGTTTCCTTCTTCTGCTCATCTGGAAGAGGAGAGTTTGAAGGATCAAGTGGCGGAGCTTCCTGCTCCTTTGAATCACATGGAAGTTCTCTGGCTCGACGAAAAGCTGTTTCTTCATGAAAAGTTACGTCTCTGCTTACTTTGATGAACTTTTGACCAGGGATATAAATCCTGTACGCTTTTGAGGTCTCACTGTATCCCACAAAAGTTCATTTCTTACCGGAGGGCTCTAGTTTAGTCCTCTTCTCTTTTGGAATGTGTATATAGACTGGACTGCCAAAGATTCTTAAATGATCAATCGAGGGCGTACATCCGGTGAAAACTTCTTCAGGAGTTTTCGCTTCAAGGGCTTTGTGTGGACATCTATTCTAAGTGTAGACTGCAGTACTGGTAGCCTCAGCCCAAAGTGATAAAGGTAAGTTTTGGTCATGCATTATAGCTCTAGCTGCTTCACATATAGTTCTATTCTTTCTTTCAGCAACCCTATTTTGCTGAGGGTTGTATGGTAAAATTAACTCCCTCTTAATTCCAGAGGCCCGACAGAGTTCGTCGTATTTGAAGGAGTCAAATTCTTTACCGTTATCTGTTCTAAAAACTCGGATGTGTCTTCCTATTTGATTTTCAACAAGATTCTTGAAATCTTGAAATCTGCTAAAAGATTCATCTTTAGTTTTTAAGAAATAAATCCAAGTTTTACACGAACAATCATCAATAAAAATGATATAATAGATACAACCATTCATAGATGGTGTAGACATGGGCCCACAAAGAATAGAATGAATTAAATCCAAAATTCCATTTGATTTTCTATTACTAACAGGATAGGGTTTCTTTGAATGGTAAGAATACAAAAAAACCCTATCCTCTCAGTAATAGAAAATCAAATGGAATTTTGGATTTAATTCATTCTAATCTTTGTGGGCCCATGTCTGCACCATCTATGAATGGTTGTATCTATTATATCATTTTTATTGATGATTGTTCGCGTAAAACTTAGATTTATTTCTTAAAAACTAAAGATGAATCATTTATTTCAAGAATCTTGTTGAAAATCAAACAGGAAGACACATCTAAGTTTTCATAACAGATAACGGTAAAGAATTTGACTCCTTCAAATACGATGAACTCTGTCGGGTCTCTGGAATTAAAAGGGAGCTAACTGTACCATACAACCTTTAGCAGAATGGGGTTGCTGAAAGAAATAATAGAACTATTTGTGAAGCAGCCAGAGCTATGATGCATGACCAAAACTTACCTTTATCACTTTGGGCTGAGGTTGCCAGGACTGCAGTCTACATTCAGAATAGATGTCCACACAAAGCCCTTGAAGCGAAAACTCCTGAAGAAGTTTTCACCGGATGTAAGCCCTCAGTTGATCATTTAAGAATCTTTGGCAGCCCAGTCTATATACACATTCCAAAAGAGAAGAGGACTAAACTAGAGCCCTCCGGTAAGAAAGGAACTTTTGTGGGATACAGTGAGACCTCAAAAGCTTACAGGATATATATCCTTGGTCAAAAGGTCATCGAAGTAAGTAGAGACGTGACTTTTCATGAAGAAACAACTTTTCGTTGGGCCATAGAACTTCCATGTGATTCAGAGGAGCAGGAAGCTCCACCACTTGATCCTTCAGACTCTCCTCTTCTAGATGAGCAGAGGGAGGAAACCTCAGAACTTCCAGTGGATCCCTCAAGGGATACTATTGAGTTTCCAAAGGAGATACCTCCTGCTAAAAGGAAACCAACCTGGTGTCTGGAAATATTGAAAGAAACAGAAAAACATTCAACTCCTAAGGGCACCTTCAGAGAAAGCAAGAAACCAGATAAGTACTCCGGTCTCATAACTCATTTAAATACTGTGATTGATTCAGAACCTTCCACATTTGTTGAAGCCTCCAAACTTCAAGTGTGGAAAGATGCTATGAATGAAGAATAGGATTCTATTTTAACGAATGATGTATGGACCGCAGTTCCTAGACCTCATGGCAAATCAGTAGTAACTTCAAAATGGTTTTATAAGATAAAGCATGCAGCGGATGGTAGTATTGAGAAATACAAGGCGAGATTTGTGGTTTGTGGTTTCTCTCAGAAAGAAGGAATTGACTATGACGAGATTTTTGCTCCAGTTGCCACGTATACTTCAATCAGGATTATTATCTCACTTGCAATAGTTTTTGGTTGAAAACTTCACCAGATGGACGTTAAGACTGCTTTTCTTAACGGTGAAGTTGAGCAAGAAGTATATATTGAGCAACCCGAAGGTTTCGTGATACGTGATAAAAGATCTCATGTGTGCAAACTCAAGAAAGCCTTGTACGGATTGAAACAAGCTCTGAGAGTTTGGTATGGTAGAATAGACAGTTTTTTACAAAGTCCTGGATTCTCCAAGAGCATAGCAGATCCAAATCTTTATATAAAGATCGTTCAAAATCATCCAGTTATCCTAGTCTTATATGTGGATGATCTGTTCCTCACTGAAGAGGAAAACTTGATAGCTCAGACTAAGAGGGAGCTTTCTGCAGAGTTTGAAATGAAAGACTTGGGGCTCATGCACTATTTTTTGGGCTTGGAGGTTTGGTAGAAACCAGGAGAGATCTTTCTCTCATAGAGTAAATATGCAGTTGATGTACTTTGCAGATTTGGCATGATGGACTGCAAGTCCATGACAACTCCAATGATCTCTAACCTAAAAAAACTACAAGATTAAGTTACAGGTTCAGATCCAGAAGACCCCACTTTATATCGGCAGATCATTGGATCTTTGATGTATCTCGTACATACGAGACCAGACATCTGTTATGTGCTAAATGCTCTTAGCCAGTTCATGTGTGAACCAAAGCTTATACATATGGTTGCTGTGAAGCATATTCTGAGATATGTTCGGGGAACAATAGCTTATGGTCTCAGATACACTGCCAGTGGATGTATAATGTTCCATGGTTTACAGATACATATTGGATGGGCAGTACAGTGGATTGGAAGAGCACTTCTGGATATTGCTTCAGTTTGGGTTCGGCAATGATTTCCTGGTCCAACAGGAAACATGGCTCCGTAGCCCAAAGCACTGCAGAAACAGAATACATTGCTGCAAGTGCTGCTAGCAGAGAAGCAGTGTGGCTTAGGAAGCTACTCTCAGACTTGTTCAGTTCAGAACTTGAACCCACAGTCATTCACTGTGACAATCAGAGATGTATAAAGCTCACCGAGAATCCAGTGTTTCACGACAGATCGAAACATATTGAAATGAGATATCACTATGTCCAGGACATGGTTCAGAAGAACGTTCTCAGCATTCAGTATGTTTCGACGGCAGAACAAACAACAGATATTTTTACCAAGCCACTGTTACAAAGTTTGTATACTTTCGTGACAAGCTTGGTGTAGCTGAGAATGCCTCTCTTGCTGAGAGGGAGTGTTAAATTTGTAGCAGCTGCAAGAGCCATTCTCCGAGAGGATGGCAAAGACCCTAGCCGAGATCTAGGGCCCCCAGTGCACTCCTGGGGTACTTGGTTTGGGACCAAAACAATTAGTGCCATGGCAAAAGACCCTTGTTAGGGCCCCCAGTATATGACTGGGGTTCTTGGTCTGGGACCAAGCACCCCTGGATATTGCTTCAGTTTGGGTTCGGCAATGATTTCCTGGTCTAACAGGAAACATGGCTCCGTAGCCCAAAGCACTGCAGAAGCAAAATACATTGCTGTAAGTGCTGCTAGCAGAGAAGCAGTGTGGCTTAGGAAGCTACTCTCAGACTTGTTCTGTTCAGAACTTGAACCCACAATCATTCACTATGACAATCAGAGTTGTATAAAGCTCACCGAGAATCCAATGTTTCACGACAAATCGAAACATATTGAGATGAGATATCACTATGTCCAGGACATGGTTCAGAAGAACGTTCTCAGCATTTAGTATGTTCCGACGGTAGAACAGACAATAGATATTTTTACCAAGCCACTGTCACAAAGTTTGTATACTATCGTGACAAGCTTGGTGTAGCTGAGAATGCCTCTCTTGCTGAGAGGGAGTGTTAAATTTGTAGCAGCTGCAAGAGCCATTCTCCGGGAGGATGGCAAAGACCCTAGCCGAGATCTAGGGCCCCCAGTGCACTCCTGGGGTACTTGGTTTGGGACCAAAACAATCAGTGCCATGGCAAAAGACCCTTGTTAGGGCCCCCAGTATATGACTGGGGTTCTTAGTCTGGGACCAAGTAGTAAAGACCCCTGAGAGGGCCCCCAGTATATGACTGGGGTTCTTGGTCTGGGACCAAGCAGTTAAAGTCCCTAGATATGTCTAAGGCCCTTGGACATGGTCCAGGGCTGGGGCATGGGTTGATCCTTGGTGTTGTACCTTGGTGGATAAGACCCCATAAATGTTCTGGGGCAACTTGATCCTTGATTAGGTACTTTGTTGGTGTATGACCCTCCTTGAAGGTGGGCATGACCACATGATGGATGTATCCCATATGCAATGATGATAAAGTTTATAAGGTCACCTTGAAAATGAATGGACAAGTATTGCCACCAAACAACCCCACCTAAAACCCCTTTACCCTTGTTTGTGTTTGTTTGGGGCTTTGTTTTTGTCTTAAGGGTTAATGTAAAATATTAATTAAATATTTTAATTATAACATGTTTTGAATTAATATTTATATTAATTAAACATGTTATTTTTATTTATTATTTTAATTACTATTACCCTTAATTTGCCCTAGCCTAAACTAAATAAAGGTCTACCCTCTACCCTTCATTACACTCTCATCTTCATTAAGAGGTTGCGGATCTCCTCTTGTTAGTTGCGACCCCTTTTGTAGCAGTTGCTGAGTTTTTTCTGTGGTGGTTTGACCCTCCTCTACTGTCCATCTGTTCAACTTGGTGATGATTGATGCTTGCTCCCTGGTTGTTGATGATCAAGGGTCTCTTAAGTTGCAAATAAGGGCTGTTTGATGTCGAGTTTATGTTGTGGAGATCTGTCCTTCTACTTGAGCCGTAGCTCCTCTGTTTTAAGACTGCCGTCACCTCTCTTTAACACAAATTTGTTTTCTTCCTTGAGCCGTGGCCTCCCTAGTGTAGATCTGGTCCTGCACATTGGGCCGTGACCTCTCAAAGCTCAGATCAAACCCCTGTCGTGGTCTCTCAAACTCTGATTTGTTCCTATTTCTTTGAGTTACAACCATTCATTTTATGAGAGTTTGAGTCTCTGGAAGTTTATGTATGTGAGGGTTTAATCACAGATTTTTGGTGTGGTGTTTATGTGGCCCTTTCTCCTTGGTGGCAAGAAATTCTATTCATCTCTTGGCAAGAGATCTAACCTATATGGTAGATCTATGAACTTGACTTTTTTTGAGCATATATTTAGTGATTTACATCACCTATGTGTGGCTGCTCTCCTTCAGAAATTTGAGGTAAGTCTTCCAGGTAAGATCTTCTAGTCAAATCTGTAAGTTGTTATTTACTTAAGGTTATCATAGATTAGATCTACTTTCTGAAACTTAGATTTATATGTTTCTTATTTGTATCCTGCTCTTCGCTTAGATCTATTTCAGATCTACTGTTCAGATCTATTCTTTTGGATTTATATTAGATATATTATTTAGATCTGTTCATGAGTTAAATATGCATCAGATCTAGTGATTAATAATTCTGCATCAAACTAGTTTTCTGTGTGTTTGCTAACTAAGAATTAGATCACTGATTGAGTTTAATTACAGTCTGTTCAGATCTGAGTTATATTCTTCCTAAGTTAAGTACCTATGGATGTGTTCTAAGTGCTTTTCTAACTGATTTTTCAAAAAGACATTTCTCTTCTGCATTACTTTCCTAATTCTAACACTCCTCAACCACTCCATTGGGGAAGGCAGTCTTCACGTCCATCTGGTGAACGCGCCAGCCCATCTTTGCTGCTAAAGAAACAATAGTCCCGATCAATGAATATCTGGCCACCGGGGCGATGGTCTCCTCATAGTCGACTCCCTCTCGCTGTGAAAATCTTTTGGCCACAAAGCATGCTTTGTATTTGTCCACGCTTCTGGCTGTTGCATGCTTGACCTTGTAGATCCACTTGGATCCAACCACCTTCTTGCCTTTTGGCTTGGGCACCACCTCCCATACATCATTCTTCATAATGGAGGCATATTCCTCCATCATGGCCTCCTGCCACACTCCATGCTGTGCAACTTGCTCATAAGTGGAAGGCTCTGCATCAATAAGCTTTGTCATGAGTGCCATGTACCCAAGTCTCTCTGGTGGTTTACTTTGTCTGAAAGTTCTCTTTGGAAGCCTTGTCGGTCTAGAATCATCGACTATGGACTTATACCACTTAGGCTGTGACCTAGTGTCTCACTCCTGTGGAACTGCATCACGCTGCTTGTCCTCCTCATCATCTGGCTTTTGATGATCCTGTCCGACAATCTCCCTCTCGACACTTGTATATGTACTAATGACTTGTGTTTGACTCTGTGATCATGTGCTCAGACCTTGTGCCCCCTTAATCTTGACTCCCGAGTCCTGTCCCTGCTGGTCTTGCGCTGACAAGTCTCTATACCTCCTCAATGCACGCTCCTCCTCGAACTGTACATCCCTACACATTATGATCTTTCTGTGTGTTGGCACAAAGATCCTATAGGCTTTGGAAGCCTCGCTATATCCAACAAGTAACCCTTTATCCGCTGTGGGGTCCATCTTTGTCCTCTTCTCCGAAGGGACATGACAATAGCATAGGCTGCCTCAGATGCGAAGATGACTCACATCCAGTTTGGTACCTGTAAATACCACCTCAAGTGTTAACTTCCCTAGAACTGTGTGGGGACTCTTGTTCTGTATGTATTGCCCACAAAAACAGTGGCAAACCTTGATCATGTATAATCGCTCGTGTTGCTCTGACTATAGTTCCGTTCTTTCTCTCGACCACTCCATTCTTGATCCTCGCCGCTGCGTAATAATCCACTAACTCTTTGGAGGTGTACTTTGTTAGAATATGAATGAATGTGCTCGTTTTACCATTGACAATATCACTATTGTCACCCAACCATAGGTCGAAGCCATCCTTCGAGCACCTTGACCTTGACAGAGAGAAGAAGTAACCAAAGCTGATCAGAGAGTTCAACCCAAAACTAGCGCAACACCTTCCCCAGGACTTGCGCACAAAACTACTAGACTGCAATGCGCATAAGTAGCTCTCTGCAATTCTGAGAAGTGTGTCAAATGAGAGACTGGCGCCCTGTATTTATAGTATTCCTGGCAGACTTGCGTGGGCCGACTTCTCATTCTGGGTACTAATTAATTCATTTAATTATCTCTCTTCAGCTGACATCTTTTCTAGGGTTACATTCATTTCTTTTTTTTCTTCCGGAACATTCTAATCTTGTCAAAGGTCACAATGGAGGTTCATACCTCTCGAAGCTACCATAATATCAACACTCCCTCCTAGCTAGGGAGGTATGGTCTTGAGCACAAACAGACCATTCAACTGGTAGCATCACGAGCACCGTCATTATTATCCGATTGGATAATCTCCATGACAACTGGTACAACATCAATTGATAGAACACGACTGTGTTTATCCATGGTAGTACACAACTACTCAAACCGTGACACATAGTCACGAACATTGGAAGATATCCACCACAGTAGCACATCTCTACTGTCTAGAGACAGGCAGTCTCCATAACAATCATCCGATGTCAACCTGCACAGAAAATATTGTTATGATATACACTGAATCATCGGGGCCATTCTTTCACTCACATCTATGAGATCTGAAAGAGTATCTTCCCTCAGAGTAGAACATCAACGATGGGCTATTTGGACTATTCTTCTCAAGCAAGGAAGAATGATTGTTCTGATTTCAGAGCCTGGACCATTCCTCACCCTGGGCCATTCCTCCGACACTAAACAAAGTGTAACTTGGAGAGAATGAATCTGCCCCTCAGAGTAGAGTATCAACGATGGGCTATCTGGACTATTCTTCTCAAGCAAGGAAGAATGATTGTTCTGATTTTTGAGCCTGGACCATTCCTCACCCTGGGCCATTCCTCCGACACTAAACAAAGTGTAACCTGGAGAGAATGAATTTGCCCTAAGGAATGCCTATCCCTGATTGCTGAACCTGGACCATTCCTCCGGCACTAAATAAAGTGCAACCTGGAGAGAATGAATCCGCCCAAGTAATGACTGTCCGGACCATTTCCCATGTTAACCACAAGAAGAAATGACTATCTTGCACCAATCTCTAAAACGAACCATTCCTCATGTTAACCACAATGAGAAATCGCTGTCCGGCGAGGCGAACCAGTCTTCTTGAGTAACCCTCAAGAAGAGAGACTGCCCTAGACCACTTCCCATGTTAACCACAATGGGAAGTCCCTGTCTATGGTACATCAACAATCTGGACCATTTTCCAAACTGGAAAATGTCTGTCCATCAGAAATCTCAATCCACTTTCCGAACTAGAAAGAATCTGCCCAAGTTAGACTATTTTTCAATCTTGAAATGAATGTTCTCAATTCAATAATATGTAAGCGCTCCCTCCCAACCTGGGGAGTCATTTCTTCCTTTTCAACTAAGGGAGTTATTTCCACGATCCCCATCTTGTCTCGAAAATATGCAAACTTTATTCTGGACAAAGGCTTTGTCAGGATATCTGTTGTCTGCTCATTTGTGGGGATATACTGGAGTTTTACTTCTCCTTCATGGACTTGATCTCGAATAAAGTAGTATTTGATCTCAATATGTTTCGACCTTTCATGAAACACTGGGTGTTCTGATAGTTTTATACAACTCTGATTGTCACAATGTATTATGGTCGAATCTGGAACCTGATCAAATAAATCGGAGATTAACTTCCTCAGCCATATTGCTTCTGTGCATGCTTTACATGCTACGATATATTCTGCTTCTGCTGTGCTGAGTGCGACAGACTTCTGTTTCCTGTTGCCCCAAGATATCATAGCGGAGCCCAAGCTGAAACACATTCCTGAAGTACTCTTTCTATCTTTTGCACTTCCTGCCTAATCTGAATCTGTAAATCCATAAAGCTGTATATCACTGGATGCGGTATATCTTAAGCCATAGTTTATTGTCCCACGAATATATCTTAGGACATGCTTTGCAGCTATCTAATGCTCATGTCTAGGTTCCACCTGGAACTGGCTTAGTGTATTCACGACAAAGCAAATGTCTGGTCGAGTATTTACCAAATACATCAATGACCCAATCAATTGTCGATATAGTGATGGATCTACTGGATCAGAATCTGGATTTTGTACTTTTCTTATATCTGTAGTCATGGGAGTGTCCATGGATTTGCAATCCATCATTCCAAACTTTTGAAGAATCTTTATTGCGTACTTTCCTTGTCCAAGGAATACTTCAGCACGCTTTTGCCATACTTCTAGTCCCAAGTAATAATGCATGAGACCTAGATCTTTCATATCAAATTCAGAAGCTAGTTCCTTTTTGCACTGGATGATGAGAGACTCTTCACCTATTATGAATAGATCGTCAACATATAGTAGTAGAATTACAGGTGCATTGTCCATGACTTTGTAGTAAAGGTTTGGATCTGCATGACTTTTGGAGAAACCAAGTCTCGTTAGATCGCTGTCCATTTTGACATACCAAGCCCTTGCAGCTTGCTTGAGTCCATATAAAGCTTTCTTTAATCTGCAAACGTGAGTGTCTCTGGAATGTACTTCAAACCCTTGAGGTTGTTCAATATATACTTCTTCTTCGATTGCTCCATTGAGGAAAGCTGTCTTTACATCCATCTGATGTAAACTCCATCCCCATGGAGGCGACAAGAGATATGATAGCTCTAATGGAGGTATATCTAGCAACCGGAGCAAATGTTTCGTCAGTCTTCTCCTTCCTTCAGGGAGAGCCCTCTAGCTACGAACCTTGCTTTATATTTATACATGCTTCCGTCTGCTGCATGTTTGATATTATATACCCATTTTGAAGTTACCACTGATTTTTCCTTTGGTCTAGGCACAATTTCCCATACATCATTTTTCATAATGGATTGGTGTTTTTCCGTCATAGCTTTCTATTGTTTCTTTTGAATTGCTTATTCAAATGTGGTAGGTTCTTCATCTAGAAGCTTCGTCATATATGCTACATAACTTGAGATTCTTTTAGGCTTCTTACTTTTTCTGAATGTTCCTTTTGGGACCTTGAGTCTTTCTGCATCTTGTAAGGTAGCTTCAAGCCAAGCTGGTCGTTTCTTGGTCTTGTGTACGGTGTCTGAATCAATGGTCTCACATGGTTGCATAGGATGATCAGGTTGTTCCTTTTCGTCATTTTGGTTTTCTGTGCTTTCTTCAATAGGTTCTTCATTCTGTTCTTCTTCTATAGGTTCTTCTATGGATTTCTTGAAAGCCATCTTTTCATTGAATGTCATGTCTTTGCTGACTTCGATCTTATGTTGTTCTGGAATATAGATTCTATAAGCCTTGGATGAATCGCTATATCCCACGAATATCCCCTTCTTTTTCGAGGGTTCTAGTTTATTCCTTTTGTCCTTGGGAATGTGAGAGTAAACATGACATCCAAATATTCTTAGGTTTCTTACCTGAGAAGGCTTCTTCTGGAGTCATGTCCTTCAATATGCGATTAGGACTTCTGTTTTGCACATATATTGCTGTTATGACTGCTTTTCCCCATAAGAACATGGATAAGCCTTGATCATTTAGTAGTGCTTTTACTGTTTCTTCGATAGATCTGTTTTTTCTTTCTGCTACACCATTTTGTTGAGGATTGTGAGGAACAGTCAACTCCTCCTAATCCCTGCCGATTTGCAGAATGCAACGAATTCCTTCGAGGTGTATTCTCCTCCATTATCTGTTTTTAATGTCTTGATCTTCTTGTTTGTGAGGTTCTCTATCTCTGCTTTGAATTCTTGAAACTTGCTGAATACTTCGTCTTTTGTCTTCAGTAGATATAACCAAGTCTTTCTTGAGTAATCATCTATGAAGATTACGTAGTAAAGAGATCCTCCTAGAGATTTGTCTGGCATCGGACCACAAACATCTCGAGTGTATCAGATCTAGAATCTCCTTAGATCTGTTGTTGCTGCTTGGGAATGGTTTCTTGATATTCTTCCCAAGAGCACATCCTTTGCAAATTCCGTCATATGTAGACTGCAATTCTGGTATTCCTTCAACCATCATTTTGAGAAAAGGTAATGCTTGATAATTAATATGAGCGTACCTTCTATGCCAAAGTTCATTGAGATTGACTTCGTCATGTACGAGAGCTTCTTCATTTTGTTCTAGTAGTCTATGCCAAAGTTCATTGAGATTGACTTCGTCATGTACGAGAGCTTCTTCATTTTGTTCTAGTAGTCTATACAGGTTTCCTTCACAACTTCCAATAACCCTAGCATTCTCTATGCTGGAATCTTTATGCAAAGATAACACTTTTCCATCTACGAAAGCTATTCTGTTTCCTTTGTCTTCTAGGCAAGATATGGATACAAGATTCTTTTCTAAACCAGGTACATATAAAACATTGCTTAGATGAACATTGTTACCTGTTTTCAACTTGACGGAGGCTTGTCCAAATCCTTCGACTGGGTAAGTACTTTTGTCTCCAAGCTCTACCTTGTACGATGTCTTCTTCTCATTTTGATTTGAGAGTCTGGCTTGATCTCCCGTCATGTGCCTAGAAGCTCCATTATCGATTATCCACATGTCATCTTCAATCGTTCCAATGAGTGCTGAGTAGTGTAGAAGACTGATCTTTTCACTCATGTCTTCGGTTGACTGGTAGCTGGTCATGCTTTGATCCAAAACTTCAACTTTGACGTTTCTGTCTTCTGAGAGAGCTAAGAGGTGCGCTGAACTAGGGCACATTTGGATATCTTCTCCTTAAGCGAGATGCTCCATCACAAGGTGCCGGATTTGGGATTTAGGGTTTCTGCAACTGCTTCTGCTAGTAACCCTAGCGACAGTGTCTTGGAAGCTGCTCCTGCTAGTAACCCTAGCTGCAGTTCCTCAGTATCCTAATGGCTATGCTTCCTTCTAGTGGTTAGATTGAATGAAGGAGGTGTGGGCCCATAACCTGTTAGAATATGAATGAATGTGCTTGTTTTACCATTGACAATATCACTATTGTCACCCAACCATAGGCCGAAGCCACCCTCTGAGCACCTTGACCCTGACAGAGAGAAGAATCCTGGTAGCAATCCAATAGCTAAGCAAGCCTAATGCACCAAGCAAGAAGTAACCAAAGCTGATTAGAGAGTCCAACCCAAAATTGGCGCAACACCTTCCCCAGGATTTGCGCACAAAACTGCTAGACTGCAGTGCGCAGAAGTAGCTCTCTGCAATTCTGAGAAGTGTGTCAAATGAGAGACTGGTGCCCTGTATTTATAGTATTCCTTGCAGAATTGCCTAGGCCAACTTTTCATTCTTGGTACTAATTAATTCATTTAATTATCTCTCTTCAGCTGACATCTCTTCTAGGGTTACGTTCATTTCTTTTCTTTCTTCCGGAACATTCTAATCTTGTCAAAGGTCACAATGGAGGTTCATACCTCTCGAAGCTACCATAATATCAACATACTCAACCCCGTTGTCAGATCTCAAAACCCGAATCTTCCTGCCAGTTTGGTTCTCTATTAGAGCCTTGAACTCCTGGAACCTGTCGAAGACCTCATCCTTGTTCTTCAGGAAGTAAATCTAGGTCTTCCTGGAGTAGTCATCAATAAACAAAACAAAATATTTGAAGCCACTCACTGACTCCACACTCATCGGACCACATACCTCTGAATGAATCAAATCCAAAACTCCCTTGGACGTGTGATTGCTTGGTGGAAACGGTCTCCAGGGATACTTGTCCATTGCACAACCCTTGCAAGGGTCATGCCTCTCTGCTCTGAACTTAGGCAATCCTGTGACTGCTTGTCTCAGATGCCCCAATGCACCAAAGTGTAAGTGCGCCATCCTCTTGTGCCACAATTCTCCCATATTTGTGGTTGTACTGACCAATGCTCTCCCTGGCTAAAACTGTAGTTTGTACACCTTCTCTTTTCGAACCCCAATCATCTTGTCCATCTTCTTGCTTGACCTTGCTGGCCTGACGAACACCCTTCCCTTATGGAAGGTGACCTCATACCCTTTATCCTCTAGAGTAGAGATGAAGATGAGGTTCTTTGTCAACCTCAAAACATATAGTACATCAAAAAACAAGAGTGGTTTACCCGACCCTCTCTGAAACGAAACTGTGCCAACTCCTTGTGCCTTGTAGCGCCTGTCATCTCCGAGCTCTATTACCAGATTCACGCCTCCCTCCTGTAGCCTAGTGAAAAACTCCTTGCGCCCTATCAAATGACAAGATGCTCCGCTGTCCACAAACCAATTGTCTGAAACTGCTGTGCTAGATATACAAGCTATGAAGCAAAAATCCTCCTCAAAGCTTTTGGCAAACTCATCCACTTTTGCAGAAGTTGCCATCTGTGGTTTGTTCTTCTTCTTCTTCTCCGGACACTGTGACGCAAAGTGTCCCATCTTGTGACACTGGAAACATTTGACTTGTGAAAAGTCAATGTTCTTCTTTCCACCTTTCTTCTTCTTCTCCTTGTGCTTTCCCTTGCTTGCAAGAGCCAACCTTTCTTCATCCACAATGTGTGGTGAAGATGACGATCCCGACTGACCAAGTTTGATGTTTTCCTGCACAAAATCATTCCATAAACGCTGCCAATCAGGGAGTTTCTCCTGAGCTACAACTCCACGCACGAACACATCCCATGACTTTGAGAAGCCATTCAGTGCCACACGCACCAACTCAGAATCTTTAGTGTTCTCACCTATTGTTGCTAGCTCATCCCTGATTTGTGTGAGCCGAGTAAGGTAGTGCACCACACCTTCCCCCTTTGCCATCTTGGTACTTCTCAATCTCTCCTGAAGCAGCATCACCCTTTTTTCATTTTTACTTTGGTAAAGGTCATTCAAGGCAACCCACATCTCCTTAGCGGACTTTTCTCTGTGAGATGAGGGATTATGTGATCCTTTACCCCATCAAGGAGTATGCTCTTAGCCTTAGCCTCACCCTTCTTCCAGGCTACCAACAATGCTGCATCTGTAACCCTTTCCTTCTAGGTGGCAAAGTTTTGAGCACATTGAAGCCTATCTTCCATTCTCAAGGTCATGGCCATTTCTGAAAGTGTTGCTTGTGTTCAAACCCTCACGCTGCCTTACCCAAGCGCTGTACAGAATTTACGGCTGTCTTGATTTGTGCCTTGGATCCTCATGATCCACTTAGATCTCCAAAGATCCACCTGTAATACTGCTTCTTCAACAGTCTTGCTCTGATAGACTGATACCATTCGATTTTCTTTAAATCCAACACTTTAATCAATTAAATTACACTTATAATTAATTTTGCGAGGTTATTTCCACAACAATTTATGATGCACAGTAGAATATTAAACTAGGAACATAACAGTAGAAGACAACAACAATTACATCAAATGTACACAAAGATTTTTGGAGAATGGTCCTTGGAAAAACCCCGGAGGGAAAACTAGTGCAGCAGATTTGGAGATTTTTATTATTCAGCTGGAAAATATAGAGATCTTCTTACAATGAATCGGCCTCAACAAGATTCTGAGCCAAACCTTAGCATAATGCTTCCTAGATGAAGTACGACCCTTTCCTCAACTTCTGGAACCCCAACGCTTCAACAGAACTCTGCACAAGTGCCTCTGCCAAATCGTACGACTCCTGCGTAAGCCCTGCGTCACCCTTGACGACTCCTCTGCGTGGCTAAAGGATTTGGCCTCTGCTTGACCCTGGAAATGAGTGGATTCTCTGCTGGAAATCCTCCTCTATCTCCCGGCAAAATGCTTCTCTCACAAACCCCAGATCGATGCTCCTCTAATCGATCTCTCAAATGCTCAATGAGCCCCTCTAGCCAAGTCGATTCTCCTTATACCATGTTGAGCAAGTGAAAACCCTAATCTCATAAGGATGGAGGGCTGAGGTCAACTCTCCTTCACTCATTGAGATGGATGGTCTAGATTAAAAGATCCATCACTTAAATTATTTTCACCTTAACCTTAGTGCTCAATACGTCCACTGAAGAATATAACACATCAACAGTCCTTTTCCCTAAGTTAGACTTTAGGAAAAGTTTAATTAATCAACTTGACTAATGTTTTATTGTCCCCCACCATGCTAGGATGCTGCAATGTGTGGAATACTTTCCTTGCTACATTCTCAATATGGATAATCAAATTCTTGCATTCAGGCACGAGCATTACTCTTCTACTGACAAGCCTGTAATGTGTCCTTTTTTTCTGTAGCTTCCCTTTAAAATGTACTAAAGGTCCAAATGATCACTGAAAAGACTTATTGCTGAAAAGACTGGCTGCATCTCTTCAGCAGTGTTAAAGTCATCAAAGTTTAGTGGTCTTTCCATGCTACCATTACTGTCACAAACACTGTCAACTTCTCCCTTTACAACACTTGTATCCGAACCGCATCCAGTAGTGACTGATGCAACAATTTCTTTATCCAAAATTGATGTTGTTTCATTATCTGATGTTGACTCTGCTTTAGTTGTAAAAGATACCCATTTCTAGATCTTTCATCAAACTAATTCCTTGATTCTTCAGAGCCTTGACAGGGAGGAAAACTCAAATGAAATTGCAGTTTCTTTTACCTCACAAGCAATGGTACTGATGCATTTTAGCTATGCAGGTGTCTTTTATTAGGTTGCAGCTTTCATGTGTTACCAGAATGCCTTGCCAAAATTCTAGAGTTTGCCCATAGCAACCTTTTGCTCAATCCTTTTTCCTTTCAGCGTTTGGGGATTGTGAAAATAACCAAGATTAGAATGAAAGTAAAGCCGTGCCCATAAACCTGGAATGACTTCAACAAAAGGCCACTCATCATCTGGATACAGCTTGAGTGGGCCTAATGGTTAAGAACATGTGTTTCCTCCTAAGAGGTCACAGGTTCAAATCCAGAGGGGGGTAGGGTATGTATACCTTCTTAGACTTTACCAGTCAAATCGCTGGGCGGAGGGGGGTCCCTTGTCCCACAAACAAGGGGGTCTCATACACCAATTTGATGTGCTGGCTTGGCTGTGACCTTAAAAATAGATTATTATTATATTATTATTATTGCATGAAATATGCCATCAAATCCTTCAGCTCAGTGAGATACTTGAAGCAAGTGGGTTTCCCTATCGTCCACAACCCAGAAATCCAGGGACTAGAGAAAAAAAATGCATAGGAGTAACCCCATGCCTGATTGTTAAATTTATAGCAGCTGCAAGAGCCATTCTCCGGGAGGATGGCAAAGACCCTAGCTGAGATCTAGGGCCCCCAAGTGCACCCCTGGGGTTTCTTGGTCTGGGACCAAATAGTCAGTGCCATGGCAAAAGACCCTTGTAAGGGTTCCCAGTATATGACTGGGGTTCTTGGTCTAGGACCAAGCAGCTAAAGCCCCTAGATATGTCTAGGGCCCCTGGAAATGTCCAGGATACCCATGCCTGGGGCATGGGTTGATCCTTGGTCTTGTACCTTGGTGGATAAGACCCCTGAGAGGGCCCCCAGTAGATGACTGGGGTTCTTGGTCTAGTACCAAGCAGTAAAGGCCCCTGAGAGGGCCCCCAGTATATGACTGGGGTTCTTGGTCTAGGACCAAGCAGTCAAAGCCTCTAGATATGTCTAGGGCCCCTGGAAATGTCCAGGGTACCCATGCCTGGGGCATGGGTTGATCCTTAGTCTTGGACTTTGGTGGATAAGACCTCAGAAAAGGCTCTGGGGCAACTTGATCCTCGATCAAGTATGTTTGCTGGTGTGTGACCCTCCTTGAAGGAGGACATGACCACATGAGGGATGTATTCCATATGCAATGATGATAAAGTTAATAAGGTCACCTTGAACAGGAATGAACAAGTATTGCCACCTTGTAAACCCTTCCTTACCCTTGCTTGTGTTGGTTTGGGGTTTTATGCTGTTTTGTCTTAAGGGTTAAATAAAGTTTAAATTAAATGTAAATTATATCATGTTTAAATTATTTAATTTAAACATGTTATATTTAATAATTACTTTAATTTAATTTATAATTTCATTACCCTAGCCTAAACTATAAATAAAACCCCCCTACCCCTCACAATACACACTTTTATTATTGTGTTGCTCTTATGTTCCTAGTGTGAGCGGATCTTCTCCTTTTTGCTGCGGCTACCCTTGAGGACTGTTGCCTTCTTGCTGCGGCTACCCTAGAGGACTGTTGTGTGTGCTGCGGCCTTCTATTTTTTGTTGTTGGAGTGTGAGTGTTTTGCTGCAGCCCTTGTGTACTTGCCGTTGAAGTATTGGCTGGTTAGTGTGGCCTCTTGTCTGCTGTGGGTGTGGCCCTTTCTCCTCTACTGTGGAGTAACCTGGTACAGCTCTTTCTATTGTGATCTGGCTGAGTGGTGCAGCCCCTTTACTGTGGTGCGGCTCTTTACTATTGTGATCTGGCTGAGTGGTGCGGCCCCTTTCTGCTGTGGGGGTGATTGCTGTTGCAGCCTCCTTTGTCGTGGAGTGACTGTTGATACGGCCTCTCTTCTATGTGTGTGGCTGGTAGATACAGCCTCTTCTCCTCTACAGTTGTGTGGCTGGTGCAGCCCCTCACCTCGTTGCTGTGTAGATACTGACGAATCCCTTTTTTATTTCCACGTAAGAAATATCTCCCCTTCCAATCGCCGAGAACACCAGCAATGCTATTATCATTGTGCAAATTTCACTTGCTTGAGAAAACCGGTTATGAGTGCCATCTTGCCAAGATAACCACTGACTGATTTCTATGGTCTCCTGGGTCACAGGGGAATTCAGCCTATTATCCAAAGCATATAAGAGTGTGGGGACAACTTTATTCATTATTTGTTTCCCATCATTTTCATGCAAAAAGTCAAATGCCAGGTTTGCGGCTTCAAGAAATTCCAAGACACTGTTACAACAGGACACATAAAGAGTAGGTCTGGAGTCATCCATAATTGTGATGGGTTGATTCATTTCATCATTAGTCATAAGCTTATACAATCCAATGTTTATGCCTCTGCTTCTTGTAGCATATATCTCCTTAATCAACGTTTCTGTCCTTGGGTCAGAATGTGCAGGATTGCTGTCAGAAGTCTTGACAACGGAGGGTACTCCAGGCTTACTCTGTTTGTTTTCTCCATTAGAAGGGTAAGCTCTTCTGTCCTCAGGACCAACATCTGCATGGATAGGGGGAAACATCACTGCATTGTCATCAGAATATTCGTAGGGTAGATCAGTCCGACGCCTCTTTGCATCATAGTGATAGACAGGATGTCTATTGAAATTTGAAACATAATGTCGATGCCTTTATCGCTCATCGTGAGTTCTGTCATGTACATAGAAGAATCCATTCATTCCTTCATTTTCAAGCGACCTTTTGCATCCCCCTTTACTGGTAATCCCAAACTCATACAAATTGTATCCATCTGAAATCCTATCTTCATTGTTCACGGGGTTGAGGGAATAACAACACACTTCTCCATAACCGCAGGAAACCCCTGGCTCATAACTGGTGATACCATGCCCGTCCGTATCAATTTGGTCATTAGCTTTCAGTATCGATCTGGAAAGAATGATCGATTTATCACCAATGAAGTTGATCCTTGCTCTGGGTGTCAGGGCATGAGTCAAGAGGATGGCATCATCATTTGGACTACGTCGAGAACCTTTCATTCTTTCTGCATTGATCATGTCATATAACTTAGCCTCCATTGAAATGCGCCCTGGAACATACCCTGAAAGATCACCCTAGTTGCCTCATGAACTTCAGGAAGGTCAAAGGTAAGTAGACTAGCATCTGTGCCTTTCACAGACAGTATAGCTTGCAGTATCTTGCTAATCAAATTCTTGCATTCAGGCATGAGCATACTTTTCTACTAACAAGTCTGTAATGTGTCCTTTTTTTCTGTAGCTTCCTTTGAAATGTATGCAGGTCCAAACGATCACCCAAAAGGCTTATTGCTGATCTAATGTCCAGGGTATATGCTTGCTGGTTGCATCTCTTCAGCAGTGTTAAAGTCATTGAAGTTAAGTGGTCTTGCTATGCTACCATTACTGTCACAAACACTGTCAACTTCTCCCTGTAAGGCACTTGTATCCGAACTGCATCCAGTAGTGACTTATGCAGCAATTTCTTTATCCAAAAATGATTGTTTCGTAATCTGCTATTGACTCTGGTATAGTTGTAAAAGATACCTGTTTCTATATCTTTCATCAAACAAATTCCTTGATTCTTCAGAGCCTTGACAGGGAGGAAAACTCAAACGAAATTGCCGTTTCTTTTACCTTACAAGCTATGGTAGTGACACATTTTAGCCGTGCAGGTGTCATTTGATTAGGTTGCAGCTTTTACCTCTTCCCAAAATGCCTCGCCAAAATTGTGGAGTTTGCCCATAGCAACCTCGCTCAATCCTTTTTCCTTTCAGCCTTTGGGGATTGTGAAAATAACCAAGATTAGAATGAAAGTAAGGCCATGCCCATAAACCTGGGATGACTTCAACAAAAGGCCGCTCATCATCAGTTATTGCATGAAATATGCGATCAAATCCTTCAGCTCAGCAAGATACATGAAACAAGTAGATTTCCCTATTGTCCACAACCCAGAAATCCAGCGACTTGAGAAAAAACATGCATAGGAGTAACCCCATGCCCGATGAAGGAGAAATATTAGGCTGCTACTTGGGGACATGCACTCTTCTCGGGAGTACATGAGAACCTCAGAATCTCACCACTTACATATGAAAACCAACATCTGATGAGTGCAATGGCTTCTCCCTCTATGCTTGTTCACCATATGAAACAGGGCAACATAGAAGTCTGAGTACTTGTAGGATGGAAGCTTTGTTACTACTCGAGGGTACATAACCATGTGTACCTGTTCATCAAAAATATTTTCCAGTGGATTCTCACTTTGGTGCTGGCTGCCGCATGCTTGCTTTATGTATCTCTGGATGGGGCGGTTACAACCACAACTGCCCCATGAAATGTTTTCCTGCCCTATTACCAGGAAGGTCAAGGAGAAGTAGACTAGCATCTGCTCCTTTCTCAGACAGTATAGCTTGCAGTATCTGGCTAACCAAATTCTTGCATTCAGGCATGAGCATTACTCTTCTACTAACAAGTCGGATTAGGTTGCAGCTTTCACGTGTTACCAAAATGCCTTGCCAAAATTCTGGAGTTTGCCCATAGCAACCTTGCTCAATCCTTTTGTTGAATTTTAATGAAGATTTGTACCTTGGACAAGTGGTTCCTATGGGTTTTTAAACTTTTACCTAGGGATGTGGTTCACAACTTAAAAGTGGGTCTTTTTCATAAAGTCACTTTATACGTGGTAAAGTGAACTTTAAATTAGAAAATGAAAAGTGACTTAGGAACTTAAAGCACCAAGTGGGTTTTTATTT
>JZKD02S2240012.1:375253-435143 GCA_000966675.3 Picea glauca
CCAGCAGCTTCCTTTGCATGGGCTGCCTCCACTCTTGTCTTGCCCTACTCCTTTTCCATGTCATATCAATGCTCCCCTCCTATTCCGGGTTATCACTTTTTATCCTCAAAATCCCAGATAGCATCAATTAGGCTCCTATATTTTTGGTCCAACTGCTCCAGCTTGTTGAGCATTTCATTACACTGAGTGGTCCTTGCTTCTATTGTCATAGCTATGAAGGTCCTAGCGAGTACATGCCCACCATCTTCCAATATTTTGTATATTTGCGTGTGGAAAAGCCAGGATTAGGAGCCCATGTTAGCACCTCCTCAACTACATTGTCATTGAAGGTTCTATGTCATTTCTCTCTTACCCTATTTTCTATCTTCTACACTTCTAGTTTGATGCTTGTAGAGAATATACTATTGTATTATGTGGCCCCTATCACCACTAAGGACATCATCCTATTTCTTGAGTTCTTCGAATCTTGTTCAGCTTCTGCCTTGCATTTCCTTAGTGTTCCCTTGCACAACCCATGTCTAGAATCCCCAGGCTCAAACTCCTTTCAAACCAAACAAGAGTATGACCTTGTTACCCCACCATGCTTAGGGGTAACTAGAGGAGATCATGTCTCATGGTCTGCAATGGAGACAATGATCTCGACCATGATGATGATCAACATGTCCATAGATAGTAGCCCAACAACTCCCCTCAAATTGCATTATTTACTACATATCAACTAAGCTCATCACATCCAATCAACTTAGTGTATGGGAGATGGTAAACCAACGTCACCATGAGGTAAGTTAGTCCTTTCATGCGAAGTGTTGTGCTTAATTTACTAGGCATGTGGATAAGGATCATTCGTCGAAGTTGGATAATGGATCACTGACTCAAGAAGTTATGTTTGTTGCCTTGTTTCACCTTGGTGGCCAACTTCTATGCCCTAGTCCCATGTTGTCACCGCCCAGGGAAAATGGGTACTACTAGGGGGCCCTCACAAGGGTAACGTTCTGTTCCCCACCATACTTAATACTTTTCGTCCTAGAGCCTATTGCAGTGTGCTAAACTTCGGTAATGGGTCATGGTCCATTCTCTCACGAGAAGAGGGGCTGAAGGCCCAAAGGTTGATTGCAGTAGCTGCTAAAAGAATAAAAGAATGACACTAAAGAAATAAATGAATAATAGCAAATGACTCTCAAAAGCCAGTCCAAACTTGAGCTCTACCCTTTCCGCACTCACCCCATTCCCAAGTAGTGATGCTATAGCTTGAAAACTTTGAAACCTTATAAAGGGGGACTTGTAAATATGATAAGAGGAAAAAATAAAAAGACAGACAAGGGGGTTTGGAAAAAATAGTGCTTAGAAAGTGGTAACTCAAGAGCAAGCGCACCCTCCACAAAGACACTCATAGAAGTGGACTCAATGACACCATAAGCCATGAAGTAGGCCCAACATATGCCACTATCACACTTACTCTTGAAGGGTTCTTTTTTTTCACTGTTTCCCTCGGGACATATCCTTCTACCTGGGTCTTTTCTTTCACTAGTTTGGTTAGCACACCTAATAGGGTTTGATGAAGGCCCTCCCATATTCAAACTTGCCAACCTACATGAAGTCTTGAGCTGGTGTGATACTTGAAGGGGATACTGAAGTGAATTATTCATGTGGCTTGTACCTTAAGTAACAACTTACTTTACATGACTTAAGGACTAATATATCTTATGAACATTGGTTTACTTGATTTTATATTTTTCTTTGATTTGGATGACCTTGACGTGGTTATTTGAAGGATGCCCTAGGATTTCACCCAGGACGTTGTACCTTTATTGCAGGATTTGGCACGTGTGATGTAGAGCAGTGAGTCACCCAATGACTTGACACATTCAGACATGGGCTCACATCTTCAGGGCCTTGGACGATGGATAGATGGATTTGATTTTGACAGATTTGGTCATGGTGGCACAGAGATGGGCAGAAAGCCCACACCCTGGGCTCTACACCCAGAGGCTATCTTGCACTAGATGGAGGATGTTGCACAAGGATATTATTGGAGGACACCCATAGATGATGCACACCTTTCTCCTCTTCAGACGCCACCTCTTGCACCTTGGACGTTGGGCATTTAGGTGATGACTCCATGATATGGTTTTGACATAAATGATGGGGTTTGCTTCCATTTGGATGCCAATGATGACTTTGAGAGAGGATATTGCATGCTTCCACCACCTTTCCACTTCAGACGATGACACATGGCCTTGGAGAGACCCTCCTAGCCTATTGAGGGCATGACATCACCAAATGTGGCCATTTTTGTAATAATTTTGCATTTTTTGACACTTCTAAAGGCAAATGTGAGGGGTCGGCCCTGACAAGAGACATGTTTTTACATATCGGTGACTTTTGGAGCGCTCGGGTTCCTTATAAATAAGGCTAATGCTCCCTTTATTTTTCATCACCACTTCCCCACTCACTCAAAGTGGGGCAGCTCTTAAAAAATTCACTATTTCTCTCTCTTGGTCTCTTGAACTCATGCACTATTTTTGAGGAAGGATCTCTTGTTGATGTTCTTGCTTTCTTGGATGATTTATTTCTGTAGCTAGGGTTTTGTTTGACCTAACAACTTGGAGAAGTAAGTAATTTCTGCAATTTAATGTCTCTTGCTAATGTTTAAAGTGTTAATTGCTATCTTGTTGCATGTTACTTACTCTTGTTAAAACCCTAGGAAGGAGACATAAGTGTTTCTCTCCTTCACAAAGTTTTATTATCCAAGTTTGTGAAAACATTCTTTGCTAGGGTTAATAACCCAAGGTCCAAAAGTGTTTGCACCTTAGGGTTTTAACCTTAGTCTTTAATCCTTGACCTAGTGGAATAAGAAGGAAAATGACACCTAGGGCCCGAAAAGAGTGTTTGCACCCTAGGAACCATTTTTTGTGAGGTCTAGTCCTAAGGCCTTGTTATAGCATAGTTGTAGGTTGGGCAAAGACCGACCCAACCACAAAAGCAAGTGCTACAACTTGAGAATCCTACACCCAATGTCACCTCGATGTAGGTCCCGCACTTCAAGGGTGAGTAGGTCACTCTAGGGAGGCAATCCCGGTGACCCTAGGGGGAATGAGAAGGACGAATGGAAGTGTAAGGAGAAGTCACCCGGAAGGTCAAGTGATGGAAGAATAGATTTTGGTTGAAAATGGTAAGTGCAGAGAGGTAAATGAATACCAAGTGAAGAGATAGTTGTTGACGCACCTGTACTTGCCCAAAACACAAGAAAAGACACCTTGCAATGTTATGTGTTAGTATGGATCAATGAGTTAAGCTTGCTGTCACTAATTTGCAGCAGCGGATGACTGTATATATCAACAAATAAAGTATCCAAATCAACATAAAAAATTCAAGATCAATTGACAATATCATCAATGAATTTAGTAATCAATTATGACTTGAACATAACACTTTAAGACTGAATAAAGCAAGCTGTTATAAAAAGATTTTCTGCAGTAAATTATCAGCTTTATGGCTGTAGCATTCAATGACATGCAACAGCTAAATCAACCATAGAAAAATCCCCAAAACTAGCCTAAACAATGCACCCTAGTTAGTGGAATTAGTCGCTGAAAAATTGAGGAAAATTAGGGGCTAGTTAGTGAGATATTAATACCTAGGGTTAGTGATTTTCAGCAGCCTAATGGCTGTAGAAAACAAGTTAGTACAACAATGAGAAATTATGGAAGAAAGGGACACCCTAAGGGAGGAAAAATCCCCAAGGCATCAAGATCACTATCGAAAAGAGAAAGCTTGGAAAGGTTGAAATTTCACGTTTGTCGAGGCAAATGTTTTGTATCTCCAATGCAACTTGAAATTGATTAGTGCCTTAAACTATTGCGCAATGGGGTCAAAAAGATGAAGAAGCTTAGCTAAAGCCTTGGGGGTGCACACCCTTGTAGTTCCCAAGTATAGCTAGACTTCTTAGGGTTATTCCAAGAGGGTATATGCCCTTTTACTTCTCTTAGCAAAAACACTTTGAATAGCAATATACCTTGCAAAAGTTAAGCTTGGATAAAAAGATTTGATTTGCAATGCCCTAGGGGTGTACACCCTTGTAATTCATAGGGTTTTGCAAACCAAAACAAGAATACCTTGGAGGGTGCACGCCCTTGTAATTCTCCAAGGTAACTTGTGCATAATAGTCTCCTTCAAAACAAGTAAATGAAAATACCTTGGGGAGGGTGTATGCCCTTATACTTCTCCCAAGGGTTTGACAAGTGACAAATTATAGAATTTAAAGCAAGATAATTAGACAATAAGTGCAGATTTCTCTTACCAAATTCATAAATAACATTGAACAAACCCTTTTCTCCAAGATTTAGACCATCCACATGCAAGAGAAAGAGATTCCAAACCTAGCACATCACTTTTCCACCAATAGCCAAGAAAAACCAAGACAAGTGCAAAGAGAGAGAGAGAGAGAGAGAGAGAGAGAGAGAGAGAGAGAGAATACTCATAGCTAGCGAAAATTTCAGTCCAATAGCCTCTCACAATGAAGAGTTGTGTCTTTAAAATGAGATCTTATGATCTCTATTTATACAAAATGTAGCTAACATAGTTTGTCCACATACTTTAGGGTAAAACACAAGATTAGGGGTTAACAACTCTAATCTTTCCCACTTTTCAAAATAATATTAAACAATTCCTTTAAAATTTCACTTTTGCACAAATAAAACCCTAATTTACATGGATGTCACCCCTTTAGGGGACGTTTTGGCACTAGTAGAAAGTCGTCGGTGATGTAGGAGGGTAGTAAGACTTCCAAAAGCCACGTGTCAAGCATCCAAATGTCTTCCTTCATGGTCAAAGCCTCAAGCACCTCAAAACGTCTAAGTACCAATGCATATCACCTCACCATCATGCCCTAACCCCCCAAACATGACGTCAAGCTAAAAAAGAAGACGTTTTTCCCCTCTTGGGAAAATCGTTAGGCATGTGAGGGGTGGGCTTAGTCTTCCACATCATCTTCTAGGTCTCCAATATTTCGTCTTTGTGATCAGGCATGTGGACCCTTGGCATCCAACTTGTGGGTTTGCAGCCCCATGGAAGCCCAAGCTAGGCTTGTTCTTCCAAAACTGTCCACCAACTAGGTCCTGCAAATACAAATGAGCACGCCCTCCAAGGATCTCAAGTCATAACATCATGATAAGTGAATCCAATCAATAAATAAGCCATCTAAGCATGTGCGTCAAAGATCACTATATCAAGCAATTAATTGCTGAAACACACTATGCGACTTGTCAAGCTTGAATATGGGAGGGTTGACAAGGTGTCCTATTGAGTAGATCTTGCCCTAGGTCAAGGAGAGTTTCCAAGAGATCCCTCTCTAAGCCATGTAAAGTGGATGAAGTGGTTGGGGTCAAGACTCAATGGGCATAGGGCTCATGACATACAAAGGGTTGTAGTGTCTCATTCGTGGGTGCCTTTGTAGAGGGTGTGTGGTACTTTCATCTGCAATGCACTTTTTCCAAGCCCATCAATTTCCTTTTATCGTTCTTTCTTTATTTTCCTTCAATATAGCATAAGGAGAGGTTGAAGGTCACTGCGCTGGCGTGGTGATCAGATAATGACAATATCACCCACAAACACCAAGTAGAAATGAGAAGGATGGCTCGTGATGAGACCTCCTTTCTCTCATCCATGCAAATGAGAGCCATTACCCTGGTTTGGTGACTAGATGATGGTAATGTCGTACCACTAGATATTCATGGACGTGATAGGCCGACTTGTGATGAGACCTCCTATCCTTCAACTAACCTTTTAAGCATTCTTTATTATATTATGGGTCCCCTTTACTGAAAGATAAGCATTTCATTGCTTTCTTGGGTGATCCCTGGGCGAAGCATCTGGAAGGTTTATATAAGGCTTTTATCTTTTACCCAACATCAACCCCTCTGGGCCTTCAACCCCTTCTTCTCATAGAATGAGGGACAACCCCTTCTTGGGTCAATACACCCTAAAATCCCAAGAGATAAGGAAATGGAGGGGAACAATGATGGAAAGTGGTAAGTATGGTCGAGAACTGTATGATGACTAATTAAGGGAGTCCCCAGTAGCAAACCCATCTCCAAGGAAAACCACTTACTAGGGCACAATATCAACCACCAAGGTGAAGCAGGGCAAAAGGCATAATGTCTGAGCATATATTATGAAATCTAGAGCAATCTAAGATACAACATAATCAAATGGCTTAAATATTGAAATGATGCTCACCATAATATTGACTTGTACCTCATGGAGCAAGGCCCACTGCCTTCCGTAAGCCAGCTGGTGTGGTGGATGCCATCTACAAACCCGTGACCATCTGCAGTGGTGAGTGGGCTTCCCATCTATGTAGTCTCTCGACACTCCATATCTGCAACCTGAGGGCCTCGAGACATAATCTCCTTAGTTATCCACAAAATGGGGATAACATCTAGCTCCTACTTGGGGACATGTGCTCGCCGTAGAGTGCATGAGAACCACAACATCTCCTAGTAGACCTGTGCCTGCAAGAAAACATCAAGATGTCAAGTGTAGAATGGCCTATTCATCCTTGTTATCATATGATCATAATAAAAAACAACTAAGCTAGAAAAATAAAATGTTGACATTTTTTCAAAAATTTCTAAGCTAAGCATGAAATCAATATGCAAGTAGAGTAAAATGAAAATGAAATGCATCTAAACTAATATGAGCAATCGAGATGCAAATGCAGGGAATCAAAATGACTTACCTACTTACTTGGGGCCTTGGGGCCCTGAAGATTACGTACTGGACGATGCCAGATGAAGTCGTACAACCAGTGCAACCAACTGATCATTAGACGAAGACATTTCCCCCTCTGCTTAATCATGTGAAACAACAAAGATAAGTCCAACACATAGTAATCGTGAGCATAAATAGACATATAAACAATCGTGAAATAAAACTCATGGAGATGGGTGGGAGGGACGAAATCCCGATGAAAAGAGAAACCACAATCTCGATCGTCCTGGAACTCCCGCTTGCAAGCATAGCCACAAGCCCGATCTATCGATCTCTGGAGTGGACTAGATGATGGTTCTTCTTCATCCTCACTTAGAAGATCACTGCTCCCTGAAGGATGAGAAAGGATAAGAGATCCAAAGAAAAGCCTATGATTTCCCAAACAAGAGGAAGCGGGGTAAGGCACAACCTTAGAGAAAAAATCCTCCGTTAGACTCAGGAAACGTCTCTTCTTTGTCTGCAAATCCCTGCCTAAAGTCTCAACATGAAAGTACTTTCGTTTGGTAGTATGGACCTCAGATTTCTTTGGGCGGGCCACGACCTATTGTCTCTTAAAATCCTAGTATGGTGGTTGAAAATCATCCTGAAAACGCTGCGCCAGGTTGTCCTCGAAAGGATGGAACAAATCTGTAACCACATCATTAGGTTGGCACATATATGGACCATCTAGTTGTGAAAAGAAATCCTCTGAAGAATTTCTTTCTGTATGCTTTATCCGAGATGTGCCTTCAATGTCGTAGATAGGATCTCTGTAAAAAAATGAAACAACCCAAATCCCATCTGCATCTTCCCAATTTGTATGAAATCATCAATGTGATCGTCAACTATATCCTCGGGTTGTTCCATGATTTTATCTGCATCATAGAAGTTGATTACTTCTTCACAAGACTGGATAACTTCATCTTCATTAGATGTCTAAACCGAATCTTCTTGGAAGCTTTGTTCATAAGCATGTTCTTCAAGCACTCTTCATCTGTGAGGGCTTGGTCTTTGGTAGATTCATGCAATAACTCTCTAAGCCATGTAAAGTGGATGAAGTGGTTGGGGTCAAGACACAATGAGCATAGGGCTCATAACATACAAGGGGTCGTAGTGTCTCCTTCATGGGTGCCTTTGTAGAGGGTGTGTGGTACCTTCGTCCGCAATGGACTTTTTCCAAGCCCATCAATTGCCTTTTATCTTTCTTTCTTTATTTTCTTTCAATATAGCATAAGGAGAGGTTGAAGGTCACTGCCCTGGCATGGTGACCGGATGATGACAATGTCACCCACAAACACCTAGTGGAAATGAGAAGGATGGCTCGTGATGAGACCCCCTTTCTGTCAACCATGCAACTGAGAGCCATTACCCTGGTTTGGTGACCAGATGATGGTAATGTCATACCACTAGATATTCATGGATGTGATAGGTCGGCACGTGATGAGACCTCCTATCATTCAACTAACCTTTTAAACATTCTTTATTATATTATGGGTCCCCTTTACTCAAAGATAAACGTTTCATTACTTTCTTGGGTGATCCCTGGGCGAAGCATGTGGAAGGTTTATATAAGGCTTTTATCTTTTACCCAACATCAACCCCTCTGGGCCTTCAACGTCTTCTTTCCATAGAATGAGGGACAACCCCTTCTTGGGTCAATACACCCTAAAATCCCAAGAGATAAGGAAATGGAGGGAAACAATGATGGAAAGTGGCAAGTATGGTTAAGAACGATACGATGGCTCATTAAGGGAGTTCCCAGTAGCAAACCCATCCCCAAGGAAAACCACTTGAGCACAATGTCCCTTTTGAATTCTCCATGAACGCATGTGTTCAAACTCTGTTGGTTGCTATAATGACCATGCCAAAGGCTTGTCCTATCAAAGAAACATAGAGTTGTGAATTGGAGGGAGGCACTGAGCCATGATGGATTGAAGCCTCTTCAATCCCCTTGTAGTCTCTTCCACATGCATTACCCTGCCATGTATCCCTACCATTCGTCCTTATAGCCCAAATGCCATGATCTCCACCTCTCCTTTCTCCCTATCACTCCATTTGGGTACTGCTTTAGTGTAACATCCCTGGTTTTAATCCCCACAAATTATAATATAATTATGTAACTATCATTTAGGTTGGTGAGCCGATATGCTTGGGGCAAGAGCCCGTATTGACTAAATGGCCAAGGGTCGAACTATGTATTATGGACATTGAAATGATTAATACAAGTAGTAATCATTGGCTGCGATACGATAATGATGAAAACGATGGGGGACTATGATTCCACAGGAGAAACGAGTCCAAAGGGGATCTGTTCATGGGTATTAATCCAACCTACTTTTCCTAAAATTATTATTATCATTGTGTATAACCTTCTATTTGCTATTGAGTGTTCCCAAAGCCAACCATTAAACTCATGTAAGAGGGTGGCTGTGAGGAGTCACATCCTATAGTTATTGGGAGCATGAGGCTGAAGTACAATCAACATTGGGGAGAGTGAACAATCAACTGGCTTGAGGAAAATAAAATTCGTATGGTCAAAGAAAGTTTTTACAAGAAGATTTTGGACTAGAGGAGGGGAGTTGAATGTTGGGAAGAGCACTTTCCATGTTGTGCTTGAAGGCAACCATTATTGGGTTGTGTTTTATGTTGGAAATGTGGCCCGTGTGCTTGTAAAATGGGCTGTAAGCCTGTAGTGCGTTTTCCTATGAAGGAAATGACTCAAGATCCTTGCGAAGGTGGTTGTGAGCACTCTCGAAGTAGCTGAGAGTTCCTGAAGCCCCCATTGGAGTGATTCCCGTCCAACTGAATACATTGGAAGCCCTGATAAACGAATGGTACAACCCGAGGGATTGTGAGTAGTGAAGGGGGTACATTCCTTGGGTTGTGCAGGTTGTGGGGAAGAGAGAGCTGGTAGATTAGAATTGTTGTAGGAGTAGAATCTAGGTTTTGGGTTGCTGAGTGTGGAGATTGGACAACTAGAGGGCCATATCTCTTTGTGGACTCATAACCGTAGCTCGAGAGTGGCCTGCCATTGAGAGAAAATGAACGACAACGCTTATGGTTGGTACGTTCATCCTTTATACGTAGCCAGTTGGTTATATTTTATGAACATATAAGTTTATTTTGTGTTTATTATGATTATTCCGCCGTGTAAATGATTATTTGGATGTCGTGTGTTTGTTGGTTTAATTTTACAATTGCATTCATGTTTTTAATATACGTTGTTATATGCACGTTAAATTATGGGCCTCCTAGCCCTGGGGTTATTTTATATGTATGAGGGTGTTTTTTAATTGGTTTTTGCAGGCTATGTCGTTTTCCACAGTGACGGGACTCAATTTGGAAGGCTATGTATGTTACAGATTGATATCAAAGCTACAGGTTCAACATTGAGCTTGCATGGGCCATTTGTTAGCACATAGAAGGTGAATTGCAGTCAAAATCACTCTCGTGAAATTAAATCTCAGAAATTAAATCTCAGAGGATGTTTGTAACATATTTGTCAAAATCACTCTCGTGAAATTGGGGGAAAATTCATGAGGAATTTGAGGGAATTGAGTCCAGTGGTTAAAATCCCCAATTTTATCCTCAGTATGAGCATTTTTGGGTTTGTAAATGGTCGAGTTTTTGATGTACAAAATAACCATGGTGAAATTGGGCAAAAGCCTTCAATTTTTGAGTGAATTCAACAGAAATTCATGCCCAAAAATGTCAATCAGTTGCACATGGAGGTAATTGGTTGTTTGCAAAAGTCGATTTGACACATACGGGGCTGAAATTGACCATGAGAAGCTAAGTACAATGTTTCATGGCAACCTTGATAGAAAATTTGAAATTATGCATTTTTAGAAAAATTGAGAAATTTTGGATAATGTAGGTAAATTTTCGTACCATGATGTCAAGATGAAGTGGAGGGTGACGTGGCAGTGATGACATGGACTGCCACGATGTTAGGTCCATGGTGGCTGCGAGTGGCACAATTTTCAGTGCGTGGTAGTAGGTCTGGCAAGTGATGTGGTAAGCACATGAGCATGGTGGTATAAACCAATACCATAGGTGGTATCGCTTGGGTAGCATAGCATTTTTTCCCTATGGCCTTCAGTTATGCTACACCATTGAAAACCTGCCACGTATCAAGGCAATTTTGGAGTGTCGCACCATAGAGGGAGTGTTAACGCCTGAGCATGTTGGTGATGCGACAAGGATTCCCACTGTTGATCTCGCTTAATCTTCATTGTTCGATCCAAGAAGTGTGCATGTTCGCGTTCCACATCGCGAAGGGGGTGTTAACCCTCACACATGTTTGCAATGCGACATGGCCTCTCCACTGTTGATCTCCATGTTGGATCATGGGGAAAAACAAGTTCGTGCATCGAGGTAAAGGTGTGAGATGGGATCTTCCCATCCCTGTGGCCAGTGAAGGGGCACCATGTAGAGACCTGACAGACAGGGTGGGATCCATGTTCCATCCGAAGTCAGAGGTGTGTCAGTTGGGCAACTAGTATGAGTAGGGTTTGAAAAAAATATATTTTATTAATTCTTTTTATGTCAGTGTAAGGAAGGAAATAGGAGAGAGAGGGAAGAGGGAGGTGAAGGCTGACAGGGTAGGGCCAAGGTGGTCAATAGGGTGACATGGCATTACCTCAAGGTGCCATGTGGACCTAGAATGCCACATCAACAACGACATCAACAACGATGCCACATAGGTAAAATTGTCCTATAATTTCAAGGAAAAAAAACAAAGTCTGGAGCCAAAATCATATTTTGGCCATAGTAGGAGCATAATAACTCAGACAAAGATAATATTTTATGGGTTCTGTTCACAATGTCGAGGGATACATAAGTGCTAGAGAGGGCCACTAGCCAATTATACTATGATTTTCTAGAAAATGCAAATTACATGTTTTCAAAGATCATGGTCAAGCTTAGTGGCATGAGCACAGTTACTGTTGAAACATGTACAGAGTGTCATAAAAGTAGACATGAAGATATTGTGTGAAGGAATTGGTTGGATTCTAAGGGGTTTGGAATGGGGATGTTGGAACAAGGCAAAATCCACTATCCCAATCCACTTTTTGAGGATTTTTGGGATTTTCAGAGGGGGAAAAGGGTCCCCAGATGGAAAAACTGAAAAAATTTAGTTATTCAACATTTTGTATACTCATCAATCCAGACAACTTTGGTTTAGTGAAGTTTTTCCAGAAGTGCACAATTTGGGAAGTAGTCTATTTGACTAAAAATTCGAAGTTTGGAAAAAGGGTGAAAAAAGACAAAGTTGCATTTTCTAGATTGCTGCAGTTTTTTTAACTAGAGCATCAGATTGACAATTTAAGAATTGTTATGAATTCCTTGTCATTAATATTATCTGGGCCTCATACAAAAGTTTCCCCGTTTTCTTGATAGATTTACTTCTATAAGTGACAAAAATTGGTGTCTGTGATTAATTGCACCAGAAACAAAGTTATCGACTTAACGAGAACTATGGCCTTAAAACGAGAACTCTAGCCCTTAAAACCCACATTTTTGCATAAAACACATGAAAATCAACCTCCCAAATCAAAAAGTGGTGCTATTGATAGCACCAATTTTTTTTAACAGGGTTAAAATTACTACATTTTCAAGCATATCCTTCAAAACTCATATAGTTGCTCATAAAAACCTTAAAAACAACTCTTAAATAAATAAAAAATGATGTTATCTAAAACAATTTTTTTTTCTAAATGTTAAAATTATAGATCATTTGAAATCTTATTCTTAATAGTTGGTACCATTCAAACCAAAACCTCAAAATCAACCATCAAATTGAAAAGTACTGCTACTAATAACACCCATGATAAAATTGGGGTATTAAAATGACACATTATTTTAAAGTGGTAAAAAAGATCATCACTACTGTAAACAAAATCATAAAATCAACCATTAAATGTTTATTTTTAAAATCTTAGTTTATTGTTCCAAGCACAAGATAATACATAATGCCATAAAAATATCACCCTATACTTTAAAAAATCAACATCACTTCCAAATATATATTTACTTTTAATAAAAAAAGTAAATACAAATTACATTGAATGAAACATAAATTATTTGTTAAAATATTGTTACATTGTCCATAGTCAAAGCATATGAGCTATTTTATTATATTCTTCATAATCAAAACATATAATTCATAAAACATAGAAATGATTCATAACTTCATGTAAGATCATATGTAAGTTACCTTACAAACATCCTATGGATAAAAAATACATAAAATGTTTCATACACTTATTCAAATTGACTCATGGATTCTGAAATACCTTCAGAGTCTACATTGTCTTCAAATGAATGATTAGATGAAGATGTAGATGATCAATACTATTCTCTATTGTCGATGAATGCACCATCTGAGTCTACATGCATGCCCAACATTTCAGATGTCAAAAGCCTTTTAGATCTACGACCAGGTTCAACAGACTCCCATCTTGTAGTTATTTCTTGCGACAACAACCTCTTGATAATCTCTGTTGTCTTGGAGCGAAGAGTTCCTCTCTTTGTCAAATTGAATTCATAAACAAGTATGTCAACATCCTCTAATTTTAAGAGGTCAGTGCGACGACGAGTTGTATTTTGACCCTTTCTTTCTCTTTCTACTGACATGTTTCTCAACCACCATTTTTGACTTGTACACACCATTGAATGGGTGTGTACCTGTTACATGCCAATGCACTTCAATTGATATAACATTTTCGTTTTCTTTGCCAATCTTTATAATCTTTTCAATCCAGAATGGATAACCATGTGGATCTTCAGTCGTTAAGAATGCAATCATACTACTCTCCTTAATATCATGTACTGAACCCCTGTAAAGGTCTTCCTGTTGATTTTTCAATAGACAAGGTTTAAGCATAAAGTTCATTCAATTTTAACATTTTACTTAAACCATAACCAATTATTTTGCAACAACCAAGATCACAAGAAGAAACACCATGCACAAGTACACAAGAAGTATCCTGGGAAATCCTTCTCAACAAGGGAAAAAAACCCAGCCAAATCCTTTGCTATATTCTTCAAGAGAAAGCCCTTCACCACCAAGAAAACCTAGCACACAAGAGGGTGATCGTAAACCCTAGAAGACTAGCGCCCAGGAGAGGTGCGCACTTTTCCCAAGAAGATGTACTTGCTGGAATTTCCAAACTCACACAAAAGATACGATTCCTCAATGGGGAATCTACCTTTACTTATATTAGACTTTACTTTTCAACAAACGTATCTATTGGCACAACATGGCCAACCTCTCTAACTCACAATATAATTAATATTAACCAGATTAATTATCTTCTACATTAATTATCAATTACATTAAGGTGGGGCCGCATGTACCTTTTACATTACAATTAGGGTTACAGGCAGGTCTGACTCTTGAACAATATAACAAGGGATCTCATACACCCACTAGTGCTCAACCACTAGGGGCACATCCATAGGGATGTCCATAACTCTATCTCACTGCATTACACAGGAGAACCACTCTCACTAGTGCTCAACCACTAGGATTACGTTCACATGTGCTTGTCCACAGGCATGTCCACTCAACATATCTTCTTTCTCACTGCATTACACAGGAGAGTCATATGGAGTTCATCATCTCAACTCTCTGCTCAGAGGAGCCTAATACATCATCTTCATCTCTGTCTCATGACGATGCACCCAACTCTATGGGAATTCACACGTTCACCTTGTGCTCAGCCACAGGCACGTCCAACTCAACAGATCTCCTTTCTCATTGCGTTACACAGTAGAATCATCTGGATTTCTTCTCAACTCTCTGTAAGGAGGAGGCCATCGCTACGTTCTAGTTCTGTCTCGGATAGGAGCCACACTCTCATATCAGGGGCTCTCTATCAGGTCGACTCAATCAGTCTATGTTCTGGAGAATGTCTCACGCAACTGTAATCATCAACACTCCCTCTCAGCTAGGGAGACATTCTTCATCATGCCAACTCTCACTCAGATGTACTTTGAACTTTGTCTTGGCTGTAGTCATCAACACTCCCTCTCAACTAGGGAGGTATCATTCACCAAGCTAATTTAGTGAAGATGTCTGCAATCTGCTCATGTGTAGGAAGGTACTGCATGTGTACTATTTTCCTTTAGATCATGTCTTTGATATAATGATATTTTATCTCAATGTGTTTCAATCTATCATGAAACACTGAGTTCTCAGAGAGATTTACACACAACTCTTGGTTATCATCATAGAATCCATCTCATGATCAAGTAAATCTGTTAGAAGCTTATGAAGTCACACTGCTTTTCACATTCAATGATATATACTCTGCTTCTGTGGTATTCAAGGCCACAAAGCTTTGTTTCCTGCTGCATTAGGAAACCATGAAAACCTTCACAGTAAAACAACAACTGAATATTCTCTTCCGGTCCACTGTACTCTCTACTCAATCTGTATCAACATATCCTGCAAACTCAAGTTCACACTGGAGGCATATCTTAGGCCATATCCAAATGTGCCTCATATATATCTCAATACATGTTTTGTTGTTGCCCAGTGAGTCTGTCTCGGTTGACTCATGGAACGACTAAGTACATTCACTACATAGCATGAATCACGTCTGGTGTTAACTAGATACATCAGTGATCCAATCAGCTATGGATCAGTCTCATTTGAATCATCATCAATATTTTTCTTCAAATCCATTACGGTGGATTTGCATTTTGTCATACTGTACTTCTTTAATATTCCCACTGTATATTTTCCTTGACTCAGGAAAATCTCATTGGTCCTTTGTTATACTTCTTGTCCCAAGAAGTAGTGCATCATACTCAAATCCTTCATCTCGAAATTTGAAGTCAAAGCTTACTTGTATTCAATAACAAGGCTTTTTGAATAAGTCATCAAAATCAGGCTCATGTCACCAATACTATAATAATATAGGTTTGGATCAACAACATTCTTGCTGAAACCCAAACTCATTAAGAATATATCCATATGATATAGTTTCCAACTCATGTATGGTAGTACAAATGGAAGTGTATCGAGCTTACTGGATCAAGTGTCTCATCATAGATAACTCCCTCTGTTTGTGAGAATCCTCTGGCTATAGATATCGCTTTGTACTTTCATTAGCTGCATGCTTGATCTTATAGATCCACTTGGAAGTCACCACAAACTTCCCTTTTGGTCTCTGAACAATATCTTATACATCATTCTTTAAGATACACTGGTATTCTTCTGTTATGGAATCTTTCCATATCTGTTCTCCTGTTGCTTCTCCAAGACAAGGAGGCTCAAAATCAATGAAGTGGCTGATGACTGAAGGGTAACTTTGAAAAACTCTTTTGCTTTCTCAAGATGTCCCTTGAGGGACTTGTATGTTTATTTTCCTTCTTACAGAGTTTTGTTGACCTAGGCAAGCCTTTTATGCCCTATTGTAATATCTCTGGTCATATCAACTAGAGCAGTTGAATTTGCTGTAATACCATCTGTCTTCCTCTAAACTTGCTGAAGGTATTATCTCTTCCTTCTTTTCATTTTGTTTTGACTCCCTCCGAGTCAAGTAACTCTCTCTGAAGTCTAAAGGATGGAAGTCTTCTTTTATTGCTTGTTAGATCTTTTATGTCTTCTTGGCCAACATAATAATCAAATAAGGTTTGGACTCTCGTACCAGGGATAATTGTCCAAGTCTTGAGGGCTCCCATACCGGGGATAATACCCTTCATTTATTAAGAATGTAATCAAATATAAAATTAGAGATCAAACGATTTACCTGGGTTTGTAGTCATGTTTAGTTCTGTACTTGGTTTAGAGGAAATACTTATCCTCTCTCTTATTTTCATTCTTTTGAGGTGGGTCTGGATCAATGTCAGCGGTGGAAGCATATTGTCTTCCCTTCTTCCTGGTGGTACAGTTTCTTGCATAGTGCCCATATTTGTCACATCTGAAGCACTGAATTTCTGAAACATCTCTTCTCTGATTATGACCTGAGTTTAATGAAGACTTCTCATCTCTGAATGTTTGTCTGAAGTTTCTTTTGAATCTTCCTCCTTTGTATGAAGTGTAATAGCATGATTTTCATCAGGGGAGTCTTCCACTCCTCTATTTCTAAGTCTAAGTTCTTCTTGAGTACAGTCTGTCCATAGACGATCAAAGGTTGGTAGACTTTCTCTTCCACTGATACTTTGAAGAAAAGGCTCCCAATGTTTTGGAAGATTGTTGAGAGTGGATAAGACAAGTTCTCTGTCGAACATGATTTCTCCAATGGCTTCTAACTGTTCTTTAATCTCTGATATCTTCATAAAGAATATAGCGACTGCATCACCTTTTTTCATCTTGGTACTTTGAAGTTGGCTCTTCAAGGTAAGAGCTCTGAGGGTGTTGTCACTTTCAAACATTTCTTTTAATGCTTCATACATTTCATAAGATGTCTTCAGGTTCGCAATACGAGGTAAGAGGTGATCTCTTACTGAGTAGATGATTATTTTTTTTTTGTTGACATCTTCTTCCTTATATTCTTCTCTTCATTGATAGCTGTATCTGGTAAAGTTTTTGTTACCACATCCAAAAGGTCATCTTCTTCAAGGGTGACCTGAAGCCTTGACTTCCAGGAGCTGAAGTTGCTTGCTCCATCAAGCCTATCTTCTACTAAAGTTCTGTTATTCATTTGTTTAGATTTCTTCTCAAACTCTCGCCAATTGGATTTAGAAAACCTAATGGTTATGTTGGGCTTATGACTGTCAACAATCAACTTTTGAGAGTGTCACATGAATGCTTGTTGAGTTGAAACGTTTCTTCAAAAAGTTGCAGAAACCCTAAGGTCAAGATTCTGCAGAAAATTTTGGCACCCTAAAAACCCTAGGGCCAAAAACTCAAAATCCTTGGAATTTTACTTTGAAGGTCTCTGGAGATGTATTGAGGAAGGCCATACAACTTGGTCCAAGTTTTAGCTTCAACGACCACTTGTAAAGTGCTGAAAAGGCTAATTAAGTGAGCACCATACATATTTCTGCAGAAAGAGGACAATTTACCCTTTTAAATGCTTGTGCAGGGGTTCTTCAAGACATATGCTCTAATTCCATGTTGACTTTTCAATAGACAAGGTTTAAGCATGAAGTTCATTCCATTTTAACATTTTACATAAACCATAACCAATTATGTTGCAACAACCAAGATCACAAGAATAAACACCATGCACAAGTACACAAGAAGTATCCTGGGAAACCCTTCTCAACAATGGAAGAAAACCCAACCAAATCCTTTGCTATATTCTTCAAGAAAAATACCTTCACCACCAAGACAACCTAGCACACAAGAGGATGCTTGCAAACCCTAGAAGACTAGTGCCCAAGAAAGGTGCACACTTTTCCCAAAAAGATGTACTTGCTGAAATTTCCAAACTCACACAAAAGATATGATTCCTCAATGGGGAATCTACCTTTACTTATATTAGACTTGACCTGTCAACATAAGTGTCTATTGGCACAACAAGGCCGACCTCTCTAACTCACAATATAATTAATATTAACCAGATTAATTATTTTTTACATTAATTATCAATTACATTAAGGTGGGGCCGACCTGTACCCTTTACATTACAATTATGGTTACATGTGGGTCTGACTCTTGAACAATATAGCAAGGGATCTCATACACCCACTAGTGCTCAGCCATTAGGGTCACATCCATAGGGATGTCCATAATTCTATCTCACTGCATTACATAGGAGAACCACTCTCACTAGTGCTCAACCACTAGGATCACATTCATCTGTGCTTGTCCACAAACACTTCCACTCAACATATGTTCTTTCCCAGTGCATTACACGTGAGAGTCATCTGGAGTTCATCATCTCAACTCTCTGCTCAGAGGAGGCTAATACATCATATTCATCTTTGTCTCATGACGATGCACCCAACTCTATGGGAATTCACACGTTCACCTTGTGCTTAGCCGCAAGCACGTCCAACTCAACATATCTCCTTTCTCACTGCGTTACACAGTAGAATCATCTGGAGTTTTTCTCAACTCTCTGTAAGGAGAAGGCCATCACTACGTTCCAGTTATGTCTTAGATAGGAACCACACTCCCATATCAGGGTCTCTCTCTCAGGTCTACTCAATCAATATGTGCTATGGAGAATGTCTGACGCAACTGTAATCATCAACACTTCCGTGGCTTCACATTGTGCATGTGATCTTCTAGAACCAATATACATTTCTTTTTCCTTTGCTTATGAAAACCCAATAGCACCTTGAGATTCTTGTTGTTCAATAATGTTTCTTTATTCAAATTCATTTGACATATTTTGTGGCCAATGAAATGGAGTTTTAAATTTTTTATCTTCATTTGTTGAGCTTGAAATTATGTCACTTTGACCATTGAAAAAAAACTACCACCAAACAGAATCAACAACATCAAAGTACTTATATGTATCTTTAATGCACTTTTTTATTTCTTCCAAGCATTCAAAATAATCTACATATTTATTACATCTCAGTGCATTATGGATTTCAACAACTTATTGTAATAGCGATAACTTTGATGCAAATATTGGATGATCTGGAATGAACTTCAAAAACACTAAAGCTGATGAAGGCCTCCATTTTGCAGTAGTTGAATACTTCTTTCCCCATATAAGTGTTTTCCCATCATTTTTTTTTAAACAAAATTGATGTTGGAAGATAATGTTATTAAAATGTTCAATATATTTTTCTTCACCATGCGATCCCTGAATAAATCTTCAAATGTCAATGATTTCTTCTAATATGTGAAAAACAAGCTCTGGAATGTATGATTTCTTAATACATTCAATTAATGATGGTAGACTTCCAACATTTATCCTCTTCAATGTTACTGAAAAAAACTGAACATTTGATCAATATGATCATGATGAGTGTGTCCAACAAGAAGGAAACCAACTTTTACCTTTTGAAAGATTCCCAGTTGAACAAACATGCTTAGATATCCAAACACAATTTGATTTTTGTTTTCACAGCTAGTGTTGTCTAATTGTAGATATAGAACTTAAAGAATATTGCCAGACCAGTGAGTAAGCACATGATGAATTATGGTGATGGTTAGATTTGCATCATTATGAATACTTGGAGCTGTGAAGTAAACCCTTGAACACATTTTTCCATTAAAAACCATACGACCAACCAAGTGAAACTGAATGAAATTATTTTCTTGTAATTTTTTTTGTGTACGGACAAAATGTGGTAGAAGTGTTTTTTTTCTGGTCCATTCCATCAATTATCATACCTATATATTTGTTTGGAGCATCATAACACTTCTTCCGATGTTTGTGCAACATTTTATTTTCACTTGATTGTTGATTACGATGTTCTTGAAGTGCTTTGACTATGGAATTTGCACATGACATAAAATGAAAATATTGATAATATGTTTTCATAGTTGATAACTATCCAATTAGAAAAAAATCAAATTGTGAATACATGCCTCTTTCTACCCCTTCACTTATTGATTTAAGAGTAGCACATATACTGCAAATCCCCATCATCGACTTCTTAGAAATACAAATATTGTTGAATTGTTTTTTCCATATTCTTGTAAAATATGCATATGTAATAAAATTACCATATCCTTCAACACCTTCAACATATTCTTTGTATAAGTTGTAGATTTCTCTCCTTCAGAAATTATCTGGAATATGTATTGTGTCTCTATTTGACATACACTCTTCATGTTTGGAAAGAAGTCACACATCCATGACAATGTAGTGTTTGTTAATGATTCACTTTCTCATTCATGATGTACCTTTGAATAAAATGAAGGATCTTTTTCCAATCTTGTTTGGATTCTTGATAGATGAAGATTACCAATTGAGTGATTTTTTTTTAAATCCATTTTGCAAAGTAAAAGATCCCTAATGCGATAATCATATCCTATCTTGGTAGATATCATGCACCCCACTAAATATGAATTTTGCTTGCTTTTATTCATTGACAAAAATGTCTTTCTTTTATTCAAGGCATACATATAGTCCATACTTTTCAAACAATTCTTTTGACAACATTCACTTGAAATCAAATCACTTATGGAAATTGATTTAGTGAGAAATGCTTTCCTAGACCTTGTATAACTAAGATGATTTGGATTGATATAAAAACGTCTAGTTATGGTCCTAGACACAATTTTTCTTTGCAATCTCTCCACTATTTCATCATCCTCACTAGAAGAAATTTCCTCATCACTAAAAGGAATATCATACAAAACATTGTGAGGAGACCGAACAAGAGAATGTTGATCACCTTGATTTGTTGCACCTGAATGATTGAGAACATGATCTTCATTACTAGGTCCATCACCATCTTCATTGATAATCTAGTTGATAAGAGGAATATCTAGCTCACTATAAAAATGATTACCATCCTCACTAATGTCATTGGATTTTCCATGAAAATATTTGTTTGAAGGAAAATCATCATCACCCTTGAGACTATCAATTTCATTAAACTTTTCCCTAACATGAATGTCTTCATCATCAACAACACCATCATCAATGCCTCTAAAATTTTCACTTGGAGGAAAAACATCTTCATCACCATTGATCCCTTTAAACTGCCCACCTGGAAAAAATTGACCACCATCGACATAATCATCTTCACTATTTTTAAAATCCCCACTCGAGGGAAATTCTTCATCATCCTCATTAGTGCCTTGAAAATCCTCACTTGGAGGAAAATTTCCATCATCATCATCGCTACCTTGAAAATCCTCAATTGAAGTAAAATCATCATCATCATCAACATTATTGCCTTTAAATTCCCCACTGGGGAAAGAGTGTCCACCATTGGCATAATCATGTTCACTACTTTTAAAATCCCCACTTGAGGGAAATTCTTCGTCATCCTTCTTAGTGCCTTGAAACTATTCACTTGGAGGAAAATTTTCATCATCCTTGTCAGTACCTTGAAAATTCTCACTTGGAGGAAAACCATCATCATCACCATTGGTGCCTTTAAATTCCCCACTTGGAAAAAATTATCCACCATTAACATAATCATTTTTAGTGCTTTTAAAATACCCACTTGAGGGAATTTTTTCACCATTCTCATTAGTGCCTTGAAAATCCTCACTTGGAGGAAAATCTACATCATCTTCATCAGTACCTTGAAAATCCTCACTTGGAGGAAAATCATAATCATCAACATTGTTTCTTTTAAATTCTTCACTCAAGAAAAAGTGTCCACCATTGACATAATCATTTTCACTACTTTTAAAATTTCCACTTGAGGGGAATTCTTCATCATTCTCATTAATGCCTTGAAAATACTCACTTGGAGGAAAATATTCATCATTCTCATCAATACCTTGAAAATCCACACTTGGAGGAAAATCATCATCATCAACATTGCTTCCTTTGGGAAAGAAAATCCACCATTGACATTGTTATCCCTTAGCCTAGGGATAATTAAGAAGATTATGTCTTGAGGCCCACAGGTCCTAGACATGGAATACTGAGAGCCAGATCAACTTAAGCATGGCCCTGGAGGGCCCATCATTTTCTTTTTCAGTGCCTCCACTTTGTAAACAACAACAACATCCATCACATCGGCCTGGTCTTGCAGCAGAAATGGGTCTTGCTTCATGAGGTAATTAGTCCGGGTATCATGGTATGTGTCACTCTAATTCTCAAAACATTTGAATATGTGCATTTAATTCATTTTGCTTCTAATGTGTGCTTGGACTTTATCCCTTTCCACTTGACTACACCTAGGGGGAATGAGAAGATGCCTTAGTAAGCTGGTTCCCATAGGGTTTGAGTTGCCACTGGGGGGATTCATGAAAGGTCATCATCTGTTCCCACCATACTTACCACTTTTCATCTTTTTCTCGCTCATCCATCCCATTACACTGGTCCGAGCATTGGTATGGTCAAATATCTAAGGGTTGTACCTTACCTTGTGGGAAGAAGGGGATAAAGGACCAGAGGGTAAAAGTAGCTGGCAAAAGATAAAAGCCAAAAGAATGAAACCTTGAGATGCTTCGTGTAGGGATCCCTGAGAAAGAAATACAAATCTTCTCAGCAATAAACAAAGGGACCCATAAAAAATAATAAATCAAGACCTAGTTGGAGGATATGGGGTCTCATCACGAGGCAACCTATTAGGTCCATGGGCATGTGGCGGTATGACACTACAAACAACTGGACACCACACCAGGGTAGTGGCTCTTGGTGGCATAGCCAAGAGAAAGGGGGTCTCATCACGAGCCAACCTTCTCATTTCCGTGAAATGCTTGTGGGTAACATTGCCACCACTGGTCACCACGCCAAGGCAGTGTCCCCTAACTAGCCTCTTGAAATAAAAGACAATAAGAATAAAAGATAAAAGGCATGAATGGGCTTGAAAACATTTGCATCCATGACAAGGTGCAACTCACCCTCTTCAGAGGCACCCACATGTAAGCCATACATTTCCCTGCTATCACTGCACCCATTGCCAAGAAATCCCTTACCGCCTCATACACTCACATGGATTGGATTTTGTCTTCACCCAGGAACATCCCACATCCAATGAGCACTGGCCCAATAGGATGTCCTAGCATCCCCTCCAAACTTGGTCTATAGAATAACATAACATCTTTGAGCACTTGTCTGGGTAAAGGGGGTTTCATACACATGTTTAAAAGACTTGATGATTAGATGTGATTGACATTGCTATTATCCATGTGACTTATGAGCCCATGGAGGGCGTATTTGTTGATGTTGCAAGGCCACACCTGATGGACAAGTACATATGGGGAGATGATTAGTTCGGATCTCTATAGGGATAAAATCCCACCAGATGGATGCTGAGACCCCAGCCAGGGGCAGAGACAAATCAAGGGATTGCACCAGAGAGAGAGGATGATGTTTCACCAGGGACAGTCTGGAAGGCCTGGACCCAGGGTTTTTTTTCTCTTTTCACCATGATGTAGGCCTTGGAAGGCCCATGACATCACCTAGTGTTTTGGATGCTTTGGAGGTAGTTGCATGCCAAGTGGCACATGTGGCAGGATCCCGAGGCCCAAGAGGGCCTAACGTTTTGCTCCAGGAGGCCAGTGTTGCCCAAAAAGGGCCTAAAGCCACCCTAAAAGGGGATGACGTCACCTTTACAACTTGTTTTAGGGTTTAATTATGACATTTAATGTAAAAACTTGATATTATGTGTAACAGGCCATGTTGGCCTTTTTTGACCTAATTCTGGTCATTAGTATTGTATAAATAAGGGTTTAAACCGTTGTATTATTCAATCATCTTTCACTCACACTTGTGAGGACTGAAATTTGCGCCCTATCTAGGGTTTCTTGGTTGAAATTTTAGGTGCACTTGTTGAGGAAGGCTAAATTTGGAGTATTTTGGCAAGTTTCTTGGTGGATGTGTTTAACTAGGGATTTTCTTAATGATTCTTGGTGTATGTAAGTGATATTTATGCAATTCTTATTAATTGAATGGTTATAGTCTTATTTATCTTGAATTTACATTCAAGATTATGATATTGATTGATTAAACCATAGGAAGACTAGCACATGTTATTGTCCTATCTTTAAAAGCCTTCACCTAGTAGATCTTGTCAAAAGGCCATTTTTATTGAAGCATGTGCTAAGGCGTCGCCATTGCAACACCTTAGTATCCATTGCTTCATCTTAGCCGATTTTTCGCTTCATCATTGAGTTAAAGAGGGAGGGAACCTACTAAGGCCTAGGGTTACCTACACCTTAGTAGCTAGTTTTCCCTAGGGTTTGATAATTGGATCATTGGGTTACCAACACTCCAATCTATCAATCTCTCTTGTATTTAACTCTCCTATTATCATCATTTTCCTCCAACATTTGTTGCCATATCATTGAATCCATTTGCCCTAGAGCACTAGTCTAAGTCCTCTTTTAAGTAATTGATCAAAACAACCACCAAAACCTATTTTTTGAGCTTCCTACTAACCATCTCTAACACTAGAATAACCTAACCTACTAACATTATTGCTGTTGTTATTAAAGTAAGCTACAACCATTAATTGCAACATTAAAAGCTTATAAAAGCAATTGAAAAGGTTGATTTATGCATTGTCTTGTTTGCTTCTAATAAATGCTAGTATTTTGATGTTAATGGTTGATGATTCTTAGTCATTTTGAAGCCATTGTTAATGGTTGATGTTATAATTTTCTGTTACTTCGTCATTATCAACCAATTGCTTTATTTGAGAAAGTCTATGGTTTTATGAAGTGCTAACCAACAAGTGTACTTGCAATATATATAGTTTCTTGTTTCTTTGTTCCGGGTAGGTACACCTTGACATATTATCATTTCATTGGTTATAAAACCGAGACTTTCTTATCGGTGGTGACTTGTGAGAGGGGATATTTATTTAGCCATTTTGACTTTGCCTTCTCAAACCCCCAGGTCACCGATGACGTCTCCCCTGGGCCTACCACCCTAAATAGAAAAAGGAACCCTATTGAAGTGAAAGTGATAGGATAACCTCAAGTTACATCAATTTGCTCTCCTTTTACCTTTCCTTCTATCAAAGTACAAATTATGCGATAAAATTTTGACACTGTTTCCGGGGAACACTTAGTCAATATTCCTCAAACAACACTTTTTTCGGTAAGCCTTTATCCAATAACCTTTAGTTCTCAAAGCTTACCTTGTGACTCCACTGAGGGTGATCCCCTCATCCCTTTGATAATTTCAAGAAAATTATCTGGTGACTCCATTGATGACGAAGCCAACCATGACTTCTCAATGGGACCCAAAAAATTTCAAACCCCTAGACATGAGTAAAATCCCAAGATACCCTAGGAAAATGCCCCTGAGGTACAAAAAATGGCTCCCTAGATTCAGTGGTAGTGATGGGGTTAGAGCCGACAATCACATGGATAATTTTTTGGCTTTCTTTCAACACCACCATATCAATGATGATGCTGAGGATTTGGCAATGAAACTTTTCTCTGCCACTCTTCATGGCAATACTAGGGAATGGTATGACGATCTCCCTGATGCTAGCATCACATCTATGGACCAGTTAGAAGAAACCTTTCTCAAGAGATGGGGTATTAAATTGGAAGATATCCAAATGCTACTAAAAATACTCGATTATATAAAACAAACTAAGATTGAGACTGTCAACGAATTCCATGATAGGTTTGAGGGCTTGTTGTATCAGATCCCTAGAAGCCATCGTTCTGAATACAAGTACCTCGTTTATCTCTATACCAATGCACTCTTAGTGCATTTAGGGTTCCTCCTCAATAAAAAAGGGGCCAAAAACAATCGATGATACCTATTACATGGCCATGCAAATCGAGGAGAATATCTCTTTGTCCAAGAGAAAACACATCTTCCCTCTAGGAACCAAAGTTGATGGCCCCAAAGGTACCCCAGATACCCTTAATCTAGAGAGATTACTCTCCCTTGATATATTTGAAAGAAGGGAACAAGTCATCAACCAACAAGAGGTTGAGGAGAGCCATCCTAATGAGGTTTTCCAATCCCATGAGGAAGGGAAATAATTTACTCATGCTTTTGCCGAAGATAACGAAGATATGGTTAAAGAGCGAGAGCCTGAAGATATCAAACACGATGATGAAGTATCGATATGTGCACCTCCCTCTAATGAAGCCATCCAAAATCCTATTTTTCTTGCACAAGAAGAAGAGGATGAGGTTAGTCACTTTCCTTTTCAGGATTTTGATTAAGAGAGTGAAGGAGAAATGAAGTCCTCGGGCAAGGTAGATCCTCCTTGTTTTACAATTGAAGATGTAGGGGCAAGTCATGAGGACGAAACAAAGATGCATGCTGTTTCATTTAATGAAGTCCTCCAAGTCCTCGAAACTCCTGCACAAGAAGAAATAAACATGGTGAGTTACCTTCCTTTCCAAAATTTTGATGATTCTTTACTTTATGATTTGGAAAGTGAAGAAGAGCTAGATGAGCCCTTGAATGCTTTAAATCCTTCATGTTGTGATACAGATAATGACACGGTTAATAATTTTGATGAGTTCATACATGTTGGGAGACGTAAGTGGGATGTAGTTGGTTATGATATGGACCCCATTTAGGACATTGAGAATCATTTCCAAGTATTTTCTTTACTGTTGTCACAACAAGTTACTCTTATTTTTGACCAATGTCAACAAGGAGATGACATAATTACCGATACTATCCAAACACCCAGGGTTGACCTAGTCCCATATTCTCCTAATGATTTTCGGTCATACCTTGAGGATTTTGATGAGTACTCCTCTGAGAATTTTGATTAATTCTATGAAGAAAATCTTCAACCATCGTTTTTCTCAGAGAGTGAGGAAGTTGCTTGCCTAAAGAAAAATACTACCTCGCTATGTCACTAAGGGTATGCTTTGAAACATATTCCTTATCCCAAGTCTTTTGTAGGACAAAGCCTCCTCTTGGATTTTAGGGGAAGGTTTGGTACCTTAAGAAGAAGTTTATTATCACAGTCTTCCAACTTCCCCTTAGGAAGTTGTCAGTCACCTTTTAGATTCTTGTTGATCCCTTCCCAGGTCTCAGATTGTGAAAATGTCCAAGGTAGCCAACCTTTTGAACCTTTGAATTTTTGTGATCCCTTTCTAAGATGGATTGAGCACTTTCCTGAGAGTATGACTTGGCACCAATTTTTCCCTCCCACCCGCCTCCATGAGCTAGACCTTACAATTTCCAATGATACAATACATTCTCTAACTCGTGTTATTTTTGTGCTTAACTTATCACTGCTTTGGTTTATGATGAAGCACAGAGGCAGGTATGGGGAGACATTTCTAGGATGGTTTCACTGGCTATTTGACTACACCTAGCATTCAATCAACATGTAAGTAGATGTAAGTAGGTAGGCATTTGCATTCATTGTATATACCATTTGCATTTCATGCTAGAATAGTTTGTATTTCCATTTGTATAAATGCTTTCTTTCATTTTCTATAGTATATATATATATATATATATATATATATATATATATGAGCTGGGGGTGATATCACCACCCCAAATGATCACTAATAGTCTTATGTTGAGATCAGGCAGGTCACAGGTTATGCCAGAGATGTTGAGGTTCTCATGCACATTACGGTGAGCACATCTCCTCGAGTTGGAGCCAGATGTTATCCCCTAGCCTAGGGATAACTAAGGAGATTATGTCTCGAGGCCCATAGGTCCTAGACATGGAGTACCGAAAGCCAAATCGACTTGAGCATGGCCCTGGGGGCCCATCATTTTCTTCTTCAACGCCTCCACTTTATCAGCAGTAACAACATCCATCACATCAACCTGGTCTTGGAGCATAAATGGGTATTGCTTCATGAGGTAATGAGTCAGGGTATCATGGTATGTGTCACTCTAATTCTCAAAACATTTGAATATGTGCATTTAATTATTTTTTCTTCCAAGGTGTGCTTGGACCTTATGCCTTTCCACTTGACCACACTTGGGGGGAATGACATGTGCCCTAGTAAGCTGGTTCCCATAGGGTTTGAGTTGCCACTGGGGGGATTCATGAAAGGTCATCGTCTGTTCTCACCATACTTACCACTTTTCATCTTTTTCCCACTCATCCATCCCATTACTCTGGTCTGGGCATTGGGTTGGCTAAATATATAAGGATTTTACCTTACCTTGTGGGAAGAAGGGGCTAAAGGCCCAGGTGTAAAAGTAGCTGGCAAAAAATAAAAGCCAAAAGAATGAAACCTTGAGATGCTTTGCCCATGGATCTTTGAGAAATAAATAAAAAACTTCTTAGCAAGAAACAAAGGCACCCATAAAAAATAATAAATCAAGACCTAGTTGGAGGATATGGGGTCTCATCACGAGACAACCTATTAGGTCCATGAGAATGTAGCGGTATGACACTACCAACAGTTGGTCACCACTCCATGGTAGTTCCTCTTGGTGGCATAGCTAAGAGAAAGGGGGTCTCATCACAAACCAACCTTCTCATTTCCATGAAATGCTTGTGGGTAACATTGCCACCATTGGTCACCACGCCAGGGCATTGTTCGCTAAATAGCCTCTTGAAAGAAAAAGAAATAAGAATAAAAGATAAAAGGCATGAATGGGCTTGGAAACATTTGCATCCATGGCAAGGTGCAGCTCACCCTCTTCAGAGGCACCCACAAGTAATCCATACATTTCCCTGCTATCACTGCACCCATTTCCCAGACATCGCTTACCACCTCATCCACTCACATGGCCTGGATTTTGTCTTCACTCAGGAACATCCCACATCCAATGAGAACTGGCCCAATAAGATGTCCTAGCATCCCCTCCAAACTTGGCCAGTAGAATAACATAACGTTTTTGAGCACTTGTCCGGGTAAAGGGGGTTTCATGCACATGTTTAAAAAACTTGATGATTATATGTGATTGGCATTGCTATGATCCATGTGACTTATGAGCCCATGGAGAGTGTATTTTTTGATGTTGCAGGACCACACCTGATGGACATGTACATATGGGGAGATGATTAGTTCAGACCTCTATAGGGATAAAATCCCACTAGATGGATCCTGAGACCCCAGCCAGGGGCAAAGACAGATCAGGGGATTGCACCAGAAAGAGAGGAGGACTTTTCACTAGGGACAGCCTGGCAGGCTTGGACCCAGGGGATTTTTTCCCTTTTCACTATGATGTAGGCCTTGGAAGGCCCATGAAGTCACCCAAGTCACCCATGACATCACCCAACCTTTTGGATGCTTTGGAGGCAGTTGTGTGCCAAGTGGCACGTGTGGCAAGATCCTGAGACCCAAGGAGGCCTAACGTTTTGCTCCAGGAGGCCAACGTTTCCCAAAAAGGGCCTAACGCCACCCTAAAAGGGCATGACGTCACCTTTACAGCTTGTGTTAGGGTTTAATTATGACATTTAATGTAAAAAAATGATATTATGTGTAACAGGTCGTGTCAACCTTTTTGACCTAATTTTGGTCATTAGTATTGTATAAATAAGGGTTTGAACCCTTGTATTATTCATCATCTTTCACTCACACTTGTGATGACTGAAATTTGCACCCTATCTAGGGTTTCTTGGCTGAAATTTTAGGCGCACTTGTTGAGGAAGGCTAAATTTGGAGTATTTTGGCAAGATTCTTGGTGGATGTGTTCAACGAGGGATTTTCTTGATGATTCTTGGTGTATGTAAGTGATATTTCTGCAATTCTTCTTAATTGAATGGTTGTAGTCTTATTTATCTTGCATTTACATTCAATATTACGAAATTGATTGATTAAACCCTAGGAAGAGTAGCACATGTTATTGTCTTAGCTTTAAAAGCCTTCACCTACTAGATCTTGTCAAAAGACCATTTTTCTTGAAGCATGTGCAAGTCCTTGCCATTGCAACACCTTAGTATCCATTGCTTCATCTTAGCCGATTTTTTGCTTCATCATTGATTTAAAGAGGGAGGAAACCTACTAAGGCCTAGGGTTACCTACACCTTAGTAGCTAGTTTCCCTTAGGGTTTGATAATTGGAGCCTTGGGTTACCAACACTCCAATCTATCAATCTCTCTTGTCTTTAACTCTCCTACTATCATCATTTTCCTCCAACATTTGTTGCCATATCATTGACTCCAATTTCCCTAAAGCACTAGTCTAAGTCTTCTTTTGAGTAATTGATCAAAACAACCACCAAAACCTATTCTTTGAGCTTCCTACTAACCATCTCTAACACTAGAATAGCCTAACCTACTAACATTATTGCTGCTATTATTAAAGTAAGCTACAACCATTAGTTGCAGCATTAAAAGCTTCTAAAAGCAATTGAACATGCTGATTTATGCATTGTCTTGTTTGCTTCTAATAAATGCTAGTATTTTGATGTTAATGGTTGATGATTCTTAGTCATTTTGAAGCCATTTCAAGGCATTTAATGTGAAGTATTGCCTCATTAATATTGTTGTTATAATTTTCTGTTTACTTCATCATTATCAACCAATTGCTTTATTTGAGAAAGTCTATGGTTTTATGAAGTACTAACCAACAAGTGTACTTGCAATATATATAGTTTCTTGTTGCTTTGTTCCGGGCAGGTACACCTTGACATATTATCGTTTCATTGGTTATAAAACTGAGACTTTTTGATCGGTGGTGACTTCTGAGAGGGGATATTTATTTATCCATTTTGACTTTGCCTTCTCAAACCCCCAGGTCACCGAGGATGTTTCCCCTGGTCCTACCACCCTAAATAGAAAGAGGAATCCTATTGATGTGACAGTGATAGGATAACCTCAAGTTACGCCAATTTGCTCTCATTTTACCTTTCCATCTATCAAAGTACAAATTGTGCGATAACATGCATAATCATCTTTACTACTTTCAAAATCTCCACTCGAGGGAAATTCTTCATCATCCTCATTAGTGCCTTCAAAATCCTCACTTGGAGGGAAATCTTCATTATCCTCATCAATTCTTTGAAAATCCTCACTTGGAGGAAAATTATCATCCCAATCATTTAAACTGTAATCAAAGTCATTGGTGCTTTCAAAATCCTCAGAGTTAGGATTTTCTTGACGAACATGCTGAATAACATTGTTTGCACTATGATCAAACTTCTGACTAGGTGAAAAATATGACTCCTCATTTATATTACAAGTATTAGCATCGCATTTGCTAGTCCCAAAAGAAGAGGTTTGTGAACAATTTGTTGATGTCTCAGAAATAATTATTTATTTATTTGACAAAGCCATCACTTCTCACTAAGAACATAGAATGATACAAATGCCCACCATCCCAATGACAATCTTATAAATTGTAGAATGAAATTTTCCCTCCAAAATTTCTTCCCCAATTTTTTCTCTCTAATATTTTCCCTTCAAAATTAAATACATTTTTTACTCTATTAATTCGTTATTTATTTGTTAATTACTATATATTTTTTATGTTTTTTATTTATCCCACATCCATTAAACTTAGCAATGATTCATATAATGTTAAGTATATATATATATACACACTCTTCTTCTTTTTAATTTATCCCATATTCATCAAACTTAATAGTGATTCATATAATTTTTGTTATATATACACTCTTGTTTTGTCTTTTTATATTGTGTTAAATATCGGACAACATTTGTTAAATAGTTTGGAACAATCTACAAGGGAGAAACATCAAGGAGACATTCAAGTAGAATCTAGCATTTCAGAGGTTAGTTATTTTTTTAGTTCTTACCATTTACCATTTTTTTATTTTTTTATATAAGATCATCTTTGAATTATATGATTCTTTTTTTATGTGAAAATCATCAAAAACCCTTAAATTTTTTTAAAGAAATCACAACTTCTAAAAAAATTTAGACTTTTTGGAAAAAAAATTAACAAAATTTGTGTGATTTTAAGAAGAAAAAATGAATAAAAAAAACAAAATTTTGGTGTATTTTTTATAATTTGTTTACAATTTTATTGTTTTTTAATAATTTGTTTTTATAGTTTTGGCCCATGGTGGTTAGTGGGCATGATGCCCCTTCATGCATGACCAAGTATTGGCCTACGGGGGTGTTGGGGGTGATGCTAGGCATCGCCCCAAACCCCCCCACGACCAAATCATGGTCTCCTATTCTGTGGACCATGACTCAGCCGTAGGGGGGTTGGGGTGATGCCCGACATCGCCCCCGCGACACTCTGACTGAAAAACTGTTGACACAAGACGAGGGCTTGGTCGGGTGGGGGGGGAGGGGTTGGGGCAATGTCCGACATCACCTCTAATGCCCCCGTAGGCCAAGACATTTTCCCGACATCGCCCCCAGTACCCCGCGGGTCAAGTAATTTTTATTTATTTTTATTTTTTTTAAGTTCAAATCTTATAGTCTATGATTTTATTTTTATTATAATGTAAACATTTTCCCATCATTATTATCATTTTCCTGTCGGTCAGGGACCTACATGCTCAGCCCTATGATCTGATTGATCAAGGTTGGATCCACAGTGATGCGACGGTTCAGCCATAGGTATCCTCCATGGTAGCAGGACAACAGTAATTTCACACATGCATTCACTTCCTAGTGCCTGTCGAAGTGCGAGATCTTCATCACATTAAGTAGTGTGGACTGCGCGAGGTTCTGGGTCCATGATTGCGAGATAATATTCGAGTTTTTTCCTTTGGTCTTGGTTAAGTACTTGTGCGAGGCAAGCGTGTTGTAAGCTTTCCTGTCTCCAAGGTTGAAGTCACTAAATTTTAGGGCTGCGAGCTTGTCTTAATCAGTGCAAACTGCGCGTACTCCTTTCGGAAGGTATGCAGTGATCAAAGTGTACTCGAAGTCTCGAGGTACACTGTCACGATTGATGGCGCTGCTCAGAGGTGGTATATAAGCATGTAGAATGCATAGAATAAGCTTGGCATTTGTGATGTCGTCTCTGTGCTTAGTGCGCTTCTCATCGACCGGTCGGGACAGTCCAGCTCGAGCAGTGGATGGAGAGGCTATCATTCCTCTCATCGACGATGCTTGTACTCTTGTAGATAACCCTCGCTCTGACATGACTCTCTCAGTCATTAAGTCAATGAAAACTTCTTCGACTGCTTTCTCTACATCGTTGAGCTCGTCTGACATACAGGATTGGGGTCACTTGTGAACTGAATTCAGAGACCGTAATGAAGGTTAGGGGATCAAGGCAATGATCACAGTACAAAATAATCTCAGGCTTTGGGCTCAAGTTCTTAGTTAGCAACAGTATTCTTGCTGCGGGGCGCGATAGACTAAATAAGAAATTTAGCAACGGTCTTCTTGCAACGGGTATAAGGCATCATTAACTCGTGTTCTGTCTGTTATGGCGTGGTCTAACGGTCTAGAGGTAAACCATGGTGAAGTGGCCTATGTCCCTGTTCTGATATCCCAACAAAGCTCCAATTCTGCAAAGTTTCTTTCTGTGAGGTACCCTCGGGAATTTGATGTAACTTCTCAATCTTGGCCTTCTTCTTACTTAGCTTCCTAGCCTTCTTTCCTATGAGCTTCGTCTCGGTGGGTTTTTTCCCATTCTGATTCTTAGTTTCCTTGGGCATAGTCACTTCGTGCTGCTGAGATTCTTTCCTAAGATTCAGGGGTAATACTTCATCTATATCTGAGTTAGATACTTCAATCTTCTGTGAGTCCTCTGATGCTCTTGTAGCTTTGACATCTAGGCTTCTAGTGTCAAATAGCTTTGATTCGTTCTTTTGTTTTTTAATCAACTACGTGATCCCTCTGATCATGAAATCTGTTAACTCTTGTCTTTGTTGTTCTAAAACCTTTTCTTCTTCCTTTTTTCTGGCTTGATCTCTTTCAATCCAAGGTCTTCCAAGTAACATAGTAAATGGGGCGTTGTCCTCAATAAATTTGACAATATCAAAATCTTCTTCCGTCGAAGTTCCATTAGCACTCATAGATATCTGAGTAAGCCTTCCACATAACATCATCATTTTTCCTCTGAATAGTTCTATTCCTCCTAACAAAGGGATCATATCAGGCTTCCTTATAGCTTCCCAAGTTCTTTCTGGCATAATGTTCACTTGTGTCTCTTCATCAAGGATAGAGTCAATGTCAAAGTCCCCTATTCTTGCTTCAATGCATTCTTTTTCTCTGAAATTATCTAATAATTTGACATGTCGGTGTTCATTCAAGGTCTGTTTCATCTGTATCAATACCTTCTCTGTCTCTTGCTGAGGTTTTTCCTTTTCTGGATCTACCTTAGGGTTTTCTTGATTCAGATTCATTCCTTCAAGCTTAGCAATCATTCTAGGACAATCCAAAACCTCATGATCCATAGCTTTGCAACAAAGACGACTAGATCTTTTACCAGAGCATTCTTTAGCAAGATGTCTAGGTTTTCTGCAACTGTAACAGAGGGTTAATCCTCTCTTTCTTTTAAATGATCCCCAACTTTTTTTGTCCTGCGCACTAGGATCATAGGAGTTAACCTGCAAAAAATTATTTCTAGGATCCTCCATCCATTTGTTAGTCCCAACATTCTTTCTATGCATGGGTATAACATATTTATCACTATGCTTATCAGATCTATTCATATCAAACTTTCTTTCATCTATCAGTGCCCTAGTTTTTAAGCTAGGATAAATTCTATTAAACATGTTGAAATCCATGCTTTAGAAACAAAAATTTTCACTTATCTTACTTCTACAGAGCACAAAGCTTCCAAATCTAAGAACTTATAACTATTATTACCTTTATTAGAGCACAAAGCTTACAGATCTTACCTCTTTTCTGTAGATCTGACCTTTTTTCTTTAGATCAGACCTCTTCCTTTCAGATCGAGCCTCTTCCGTTCAGATCAAGCCTCTTCCTTTCAGATCGGGCCTCTTCCTTTCAGATCAGAGTTTATAACTCGGGTAGGATACTGCGCACTAAAGCACAGATCTATGCACAGAGCTTCCACTGTTTTCTTCACACAAAGCTTCTTCTCAGTTCCCAACAATCACAGTTTTAGTCCCGACAACGGAACCATTTGTTGGCACAGGGGCAGACCTAGGGTTCAACGCTACATCAACGTACCAACAAAACCCTAACTATCGGCCCTTTCGGCAACACCTGCGAAGCAGATGAAGTCTCACTCGAGGTAGAGGCAGGGGTGGTTGCAAGACTCAGGTGTCTACAACCTTAGCTGGGACACAGATATGTGATTATACCATTTACAGAGCACTTAGCATAGATCATTCATCAATATTCAACCCTTATCATACTTCGCAGATAGCACAGAACTTCGCAATATCAATGTATTCAGGCACTTAGCATCAACAGATTATCCATATCTAACGGATTAAGCACTTAGCATACACCTATGGATAAGATCTAGAATTCTATACATCATAAGCACTAAGCATAAACATATACAACAGATCTATCTACTTATCTCAAGCACTTAGCAAAAGGAGATATAAACACATCAAGTCGGAGCACAAAGCATAACACACATATTTACATGGTTCACCCCCACCCTAGGGCTACGTCCACCAACTCTTCTTCTTTATTAGCTTCATTCAATCGGTTACAAAATAGAGCCTCTAAAACCCTACTCGTACAGGACAAAAGATCTGCACAGCTCGCTAGATCCTTCTTCCTTGCATTTACATCACCAAGCCTTCTATGACTTCTTACGACAACTTGCACTTAGCTCTGGAAGCCTTTTACAATCATTCACAGAGCTCTTACAAAATCCTACTTGCACTTAGCTTACATTCATATCACATAGATGCACCACTACCACTTCATGACTACATCCCCCTTTCTTTACATCGCCTAGACATCTATTTATATATTACAAAATGGGCCTAAGCGTGAGTGAACTCATGAGCCGACATCCCTTTCCCGTTACATTATCCCAAAAACCCAAAAGGGGACCCAAAGTGGGACGAGATCTCGTGATCTTCGCTCTGTCTTGCGCTCCATCTTCGACAGGCTGTTGAAGTCCCAAAAACAATCAAATATGACCAAGTAACTCCAAAACTTGGTCAAGGGCCAACATGAATCCAATCAATAAATGAGCCACCTAAGCATGTGCATCAAATATCACTACATCAAACAATTAATTTCTCAAATAAACTATGTGACTTTTCAAGCTTGAGTATGGGAGGGTTGAGGAGGTGTCTTATTGGGTAGATCTTGCCCTAGGTCAAGGAGAATTTCCAAGAGATCCCTCTCTAATCCATGTAAAGTGGATGAAGTGGTTGGGGTCAAGACTCAATGGGCATAGGGCTCATGACATACAAGGGGTCGTAGTGTCTCATTCATGGGTGCCTTTGTAGAGGGTGTGTGGTACCTTCATCCGCAATGCACTTTTTCCAAGCCCATTATTCGCCATTCTTTTATTCTTTCAGAATTTTAAGAAGAGGTTGAAGGTCATTGCCCTGGTGTGGTGACATGATAATGGCAATGTCACCCACAAACACCTAGTGGAAATGAGAAGGTTGGATCGTGATGAGACCCCCTTTCTCTCAACCATGCAACTGAGATGCATTACCCTGGTCTGGTGACCAGATGATGGCAATTTCATACCACTAGATATTCATGGACGTGATAGGTCGAATCGTGATGAGACCTCCTATGCTTCAACTAACCTTTTAAGCATTCTTTATTATATTGTGGGTCCACTTTACTCAAAGATAAGTGTTTCACTACTTTCTTGGGTGATCCCTGGGTGAAGCATCTGGAAGGTTCATACAAGGATTTTATATTTTACCCAACATCAATCCCTCTCGACCTTCAACCCCTTCTTCCCATAGAATGAAGGACAACCCCTTTTTGAGTCAATACACCCTAAAATCCCAAGAGATAAGGAAATGGAGGGGAGTAATGATGGAAAGTGGTAAGTATGGCCGAGAACGGTACGATGGCTCTTTAAGAGAGTTTCTAGTAGCAAACCCATCCCTAAAGAAAACTACTTAGTAGGGCACAATTTCAACCACCAAGGTGAAGCATGGTGAAAGGCATAATGTCCAAGTATATAACATGAAATCTAGAGCAATATAAGATACAACATACTCAACTGGATTAAATATTGAAATGTTGTTCACCATAATATTGACTTGTACCTCATGGAGTAAGGCCCACTTCCTTCCAGAAGCTAACTGATGTGGTGGATGCCATATGGAAATATGTGACCATCTGTGGTGGTGAGAGGGGTTTCCAACTATGCAAAAGGGTACTGTTGGTCATGTAGTCTCTCAACACTCCATATATGCAACCTGAGGGCCTTGAGACATAATCTCCTTAGTTATCCATAAAATGGGGATAACAAAGCCTTCCCTTCAAATCTTGTATCTGGTGCTCATCAATTTGCATCAAAGTTTATGTGATTGTACATATCTACTTTTCTACATGGTCATTCAAATAACTTATTGAATGGTTGCTTAAACTTTATCTACTACACAAACAAGGTTTCTACTTCTATTTTGTAATTTCAAGTTCAACAATGCTTGCCACATGTGTAGAAGAACTCCATGGAGAATGGGCACTAGTTTCCTCTTGCTCTATGAAGAAAACACAAGACAAATTGAACCTTGTAGTTCAACTGGATAGAAGAAAATAATATCTCGACATAATTGATTGACTAACCCTAATTCCCATTGGAGGCACACTTGTCTTGGTAGTATAATCTCTTTCATACTCTAACATCTTCTTCCTCACCACATATATTTCTTCCACCACTTTCATGTTCCTTTCTATAGACCCGTGTATGGATTGTAACACAACTAAACATCCAAACCCAGATTTGTCCATTGATCTATAACTTGTTGGAAGTATGTATCATCCATTTCTCTTTAGAAATATCCTATTAGACTTGAGAATGAATGTTAAAAAAAACCAATTTGGGTCCAAAGAATTCAGATTTAACGTGTTGTTTAAGTCCAAATAATTCAAATTTAACTTTTTTTATTAAGAGCCAACATGCATGCTTCCATTTCCTTAGGTTTTCTTTGCTAAGTATCCTTAGTATCTATTCCCCCAATCCCAAAGATTCTTACACATGTTGCTTTAAACCCCGGGGTACCCTCCACATACCTTATGTCTAGAGGCAAACTAATTCTGGAAATCAAGGTCAACTCTACACTTGGAGAAGTTCATTAAACATGGAACTTTGATTCTAACTCTGGATGGAAGTCATGCAGAGTATTTCTTAATCGATAATGTGGAGGATTTCTTAACTATGAGGATATTTCAATCAATATTTTACTTAGATGGAAATGAAACACATTATTGCTATGTGTTGGTTCTTCTTTTACTTCTTCTTGGTCTGACCCAGGTTCAGATCTCAATAGGTTTCCAACAAAACCCTAAAAAACTATTGGCTCTCCTGGTAAACCAGAAGGCAACGCTGTGCACAGGGTGCACATCGCAGTCTCACCCGGGATAAATTTTATGGGGGACTGCAATACTAAGATGTTTGCATTTTAGGAATGAATGGGGATATGTGATTGGGTTCTTTCTTACTTGTGCATTATCCTTGTTAATCATTCACTTACTTCTATGATTTATTCATCTTTAAACCTATGCATGCATGTTGATATAACTATTTTAACCATTCATTCTTAGCTAATGATCAACAAAAAGTAAACATTCATTAACAATCAAACATAACACTAGGTTTACCATGGTTCACCCCCTCTTGGGGATATCTTCACAAAGATCTGACTTCTTTGCTCTTTTATTTATTCAGCTACAAAATCTTGCGCTGCATGCATTACATCTTCAGTAATACAATCAAGATTGAGGGTAAGAACCCTCTGTGAGGCAGACTAGATCACACCAAACTCCTCAGCCAGTGACATAACCCTCAAAGACTACCTTGCTTGACTCTTCTATAATACTTGTTACAATCAACAACCCACAAATTCATAATAATCAACTCTCTCTGTTATGATGATCTCTTTTCCTATACCTCCTAGGTCCTTATTTATACTATTTTATCGGCTTATAGTCATTACAATCTTGTCAAAAACCCTAAACCTATCATGGTTAGGCTTGTCTGCCTATGCACCACATTTCTTTTTCTCCTACATGTTGATTTTCCTTCTTTTTCTGCATGTTTCTTTCTTGCCAACTGTTGGGCACGCTCCAAAATTAGGTCTTCCTTTCCAAAAATAGGTCTTTCCCAAAACAAATCCTTCTCCAAAATATGTCTACTCCCAAAATAGACTTCCTTCTCAAAATAGGCCTACGCCAAAAATAGACTTCCTTCTCAAAATAGGCCTACGCCAAAAATAGACTTCCTTCTCAAAATATCCCTACACCAAAAATAGACTTCCTTCTCAAAATAGGCCTACGCCCAACAAGCCCCCAACACTGACATGTGGGTCGTCTCGAGCCACTTAGGTAGTGTGCGCTACTTGTACAACCTTTTCCAAACATTGGAACTTCTCTGCAGGTTCCTTTCCTTTTTCCCTCATCTGAGCAGCTTTGTCTGTTAACACCTCGACTAAATGCACCGCTATCTCTTCCTGTAGTAATGTTGCGTCGTCTGAATGTGCCTGTGCCATGCTTACCTTCTCTTCTTCCAGCTGCGCAATCATTTATGTTGCTTGTTCATGGAGGGGTTCCAATTGGGCCTGTCTTTCTTGCTTATGTGTCTGCGTTGTCTTTAACTCTCTCTGCAGAGTGTTCATTTCGTGGGTGCCCTTCAAGCGCTCTATAATACTCATTGTTTTATGTTGTTGCTTTAACTCCTGTATGGAAGTGTTGATTTTATCCTCTTCTTGGTCCAATTGTTGGACCTTTTCATCCGTTTCTAAAACGGTCCAAATCTGCACAGTTCTATCGAACAACTCTGTGACTTCCCTTGCTTATTTTTCCATCTCTGCTATCTGGAGTGCAGATTGTTTTTCTATCTTTTCTCGAACCTCAAGAGGAGTCGTAGGATTAAGTTTTTCTTTTATCTCCTCAATTTCTTGCCTATATCCTTCAATCGTCTGTGAAATAATTTTTATCTTTTCTTCTGTGCTCCTCTCTGGTGCTTGGGCGTTGTCTTGGATGCAGTTGTATACCGTTGTTAGCTCTTGCTCTAGCTTTTCAACACGTTCCTTCTCCTCCTCTTTCTCCAATTTCATTTGGTCGCAAGTGATTTGTAACATTTCGGTGACTCCCCTACCCACCTCCAATTTAGTCGCATCCGTGCGGGCTCTGGATTTCACGTTTTGCATTATACTGGACCAGAGTCCATATAATGCCTTGGTGTGTATCTGTGCCATGACTACTTCAAATTGCTCAATTTTCCCCATGGGTTTCTGCGCAGTCTCTTGATCCATTTTGATCATTTGGCGAGTGACTATGAATGTGTCCCTACCTTGCACTACCAACTGTATTGTCTCCTCTCGATGTGTCTTTTCATGTTCATGTGTTGTGGCCTGTGGTACTACTTGATTCCGTAATTGTTGTAGATTTTCATGGACTTCTATGAGATTTTCCATGATCTCTTCTCTTTGTGCCTCTGCAACATGGACCACCTCTTCCCCCCTGTCTTGGACCTTGTCCACTATGAACTCAACATCATCCTCTGTCAGGGTGATGACTGGGTCTTCTGTGATATACTTCCTCTTTTTTCACACCTCTTCTACCTGCGCTGGCTTCCTTTTTATCTATGAGGGTTGCGCCCCACTTGTTGTAATCCGTACCCTTTTTTCACCATCCTGTGATGTATCCCCCTTTCTGGCATCATGCTGGATGTCTTTCCTTCTCACTATTGTTTTCTTCCTTGGTATTTTAGGCACTGTGTTGCTTCCTGACGGTTGATTCATCACTGTAGCCTTTCTAGTGTTATCAACTGGGTTGTTTGTTTTTGTTGAGGAACTTGCTTCAACCTTTTCCTTAGGCTTGGTGGATTGTGTCGTGGCTGGATTTGTTGCTAGTTTTACTACTGATATCTTCCACTGCACTGGCCAGTCTCTAATTACCCAGTCATTTTCTTCCTTTGTGATGCAATATTGCATCTCCAACCATACCTTCTTTGGATCCCTTGCGGCCTAGATCGATATGTGATGCTAGGATTCCTTGAACCTGGATATCCCTTCAGTTTCTTGGACTACCTCCACAGGAATGCGCCACAGATTGGCTGTGTGTTGTTGTATTTCTTCAATCAACATTGCAAATATTGTGTTATTTACCTACTGATTTTTAATGTCCTTGGCCTACTAGAGGGACTCATATCTTGTTTCATAGCACTTTCCTTTCCTATCCAGGAAGGATGAAAACTTTGGCTCTTGCCACCCTGCGAAGGCTAGAAGAATGATGAGCCAAGAGTAATGGAACTCAGTTCCATTATCCTGGGCATCTCTTCAATCAACCAAAAATTGGTTCAGGAGGTACGATGCTCAACTGAACATCACTCCTTTCGTGCATTGCACAGCTACTGCGATGAGTCCTACTGGAGCTTCTCCTTTCTTGTATTTCCTCAACAACTTGCAATCCATAATATTGTTGTAGAACCTTGTCGCATTTTCATTAATGTCTTTGAGAACAATGCCATTGTTTCCCCTGCTAGTGCCAAATTGTGCCTTTACTAGCTCGACAATTTCCTTCTCGCGCACCTTGTTATCCAAGTACTCCTCTAGCTATGTGCCAACTATCGGTAATCCTGTAATCTTGGTGATCAACACTACATCCAGTTGTACCAACCTATCCATCCAAAGGATGTTGCCATGTACCCATGCTAATAATTGTTTGATGCAGAGCCTCATGTTTTTACCACGCTTGAAGTGCAGTATGTCTAGGAGGTTCATTATCTCAGAGTTATAAAACCCTTTTATCCACTGCGCGGGCTCCATTATAGATTTTCCTAGGGGTCCAATATCCCCTAAGTTTGCTAAATAGGATTCTTCGACTGTATCTGAGAATTTGGTCGCATCGCGGACATCGTGGTCTGAGTACCTCGGTTTCAGTGCTTTTCTGAGCATGTCGTCCACTATGACCACTGCGTCTGGGAGGTATGGAAGTGTGATGTCTGTGGTCTCCTACACCTTTCTTTTTTTCCCAACAACAGATGGGTCTGCCTTTGCTTTTCTGCGTCATCTTCTTCCCTCTCAAAGTTCGACTGGTTGGTGATGTCCTTGACCAACATCGCTTCTTCGTTGCGGTCCTGTTGCTGACACGTCATTTCATCGAGTTTAGCGGGTGTTTCAGGATTAAGGTTTAGAATCCCATTTCGGGTCCCAGAACTCTACCCTACTTCCCCTAGCGGCGTTGTCGATGTTTCCTCCTCAACCCATGTCGGGTTGATTGACTCTATGTTTGAAGTAGTGACATCTTCAAGCTCGATCACATTCTCGGGCTCCCTCATCCTTTCCTTCTGCCTTTGACCCTATCGAGTAACCCATACATATTGGCCTGGAGTGCCAAACTTCAGTGGTGTCATATTTTATCCAATTCGCACACTCGCTTGCTTCTTCGCACATTTCTAGCTAGGGCACACACTTGTATCTTTCTCTGTGCTAAAAAATCACTGAGTGTTGAACTAATGCGTGCTTTCCACACTTTATAGACCCTATAATAATTGTTTTTCACTTTTTATGTGCATTTGTGCCGAGTGCAATTTTTCCTCCACGTTGTCTTTCGATGTTGTCGTGGTAATTGCCGCGCGCAAATTTTTTCTCAATTTCCTGTTGTTTAGTCGACTTCTGCCTCTTTTTGTGTTTTTCTTATTTTTCTATTTTTGTATTCATTTTTTCTTCCTTTTTATTTATTTTTTATCAGTTTTATTTTCTAATATCTACTATAGTACACTATATACATGATTTTCTTACTGTGTTGTAACTTTTAGGAGTTAGTAGGTCGACTATTCTTGTACAGTTTCAGTCGACTACCATTGACCATTCCTTTCACTTTTGTTCCTCCCAAGTCCTTTAGTTTCACAGATCCTCCATCTGTGACAGTCTTTACTTCATATGGCCCTAGCGAATACATTCTAAACTTACCAGGGTGTTGCAAAAATTTGTTGTCATAGAGAAGAACTAGATCTCCCTCCTTAAATATTTTCCTTTCAGTATGTCTATCATGCCAGGCTTTGTCCCTTGCGTTCTGTACTTCTCGGTGAAATCCTTCCAGAATCCTGTCCTATTCCATTTCCATTAGTTGGCTTAGCCTCTCCTGTACTGTGCCTCTTTCTATCATGTTGATAATTGTTGCTACGCGTAGAATGGATACCAAAAATTCTAATGGAATCACTGCTTCCTATCCATACACCAGTCTGAATGGTGTTTGTCCTGCCTTGATGCTATTATTAATAAAATGATTTCCTTGGTCACTCACCAGAATCCTAGGACATCCAAATATGGTGATCACTTGCTCAAATAAGAAGTGTGTTGTTGTCTCTGCACTACAATCTTTGAATGGTGTTGCTTCTGCCCATCTTGTTAAGTATTCAGTCGTAGTAATGATATATCTAGCTCTTGAACTATTTGTTGGTGGATTAACAAATCCAACAAAGTGTATTTCCCATTTTCCAAATACCTACATAGTTACCCTTGGTCTTAGGGGCATCTCATCCCTTCTGTTGGGTTTTCCAACCCTCTGACAAACATCACAGTTTTGGCAATATTACTTGGCATCTTTATTGATTGTTGGCCACCATAATCCTGTGCGTAATACCTTTTGCGTGGTAGCTTTGACTGCATAGTGTCCTCCAATTATATTTTCATGAGCTTCTGCCAAAATTTTGGGTCATTCATGTTCCAATACACACTTTCTCAAAATGTTATCTACTCCCATATTGTATAAATGACCTGCAATGAGTTGGTAGTCTGCATCTTTGACTACTAGGTTTTTCTTCTGTGCAGTGCTAAAATCCTGTGGCGCAACCCTTGTACTTAAGTATTCAATAATATCAGTGAAATATTTGTCAACTACATGTGCTGAAAATAACTATGCATCAGGGAAATTGTCTTCCAAGTTAGTAGGTTCTTCTCCATTGGTTACCCTTGATAGGTGCTCAGGTCTTGCATTCATCTTCCTTGGTTTGACTATCACTTCAAAATCAAATTCTTGGAATAACAACAGATAAAGATCACCNCCCCCCAAACACTGGCTTGTTGACTAGATATTTGAGGGCATAATGGTTTGTGAACATTTTAACGTGTTTACCCAATAAATAGTTCTTGAATTTCTGAAGTGCATATACCATGGTTAGGTCTTCTCTTTCTGTGGTGTTGTAATTCTGCTCGAATTCTGATAACTTTCTGCTTGCAAAGGCTATAGGATGGTCTAAGTCCCCTTCTCCTGGTTGCGCTAGAATTGAGCCAAGTGCTATGGTTGATGCATCTACGTGCATAATAAATGTATTTTGCTAATCTAGAAATACTAATATAGGTGTTGTCACCATATTTTCCTTTAGAGTGTCCAATCCTTGCTCACAGTCATCATTCCACTGAAATTTGGTGTCCTTTAACATTTTTTCCATTGGTGCAGTAATCTTCACATACCCCTTTATAAACTTCCTATAATATCTTGTACATCCCAATGTTGATCTTAACTGACGCACTAACTTTGGTGGTGGTAAATTTACAATGACTGCAATCTTAGTAGGGTCAACTAGTAAACCTTTTTTACACACTATATGTCCCAACAATATCCCAAAAGGTGTACCAAAAATGCATTTCTTGATGTTTAATGATATCTGACATTACCTGCATCTTTCCAACATTAGTATTAACACTTCTATGTGGTCTTTTAGAAGACTATATACAGTCCAGTCATCCAGATATACTTCTAGAAACCGATGTATGAATTCCTTGAAAAAAACTATGACTACTCTTGAAAAGATAGTTGGTGCATTCTTCAGTCCAAAGAGCATGACTGTATATTGGTAGGATCCCCATTCTGTAGCAAAATTAGTCTTATACCTATCATATGGAGCTATTTTGATCTAATGGTATCCTCAGAATCCATCTGTGAATGAATACGCTTCATGGCCTCCAACATTTTCTAATACTTCATCTGTAAAAGGGGTAGGGAAAGGGTGATGTAAGCAAACATAATTGAGTTTCCTCAAATCTACACAAATCCTTATCCTCCCTTGCTTCTTTTCTTGGACTACCATGGGAATGATCCATTCAAATTCCTCTACTAGTTCTATAATACCAGCTTCCAACATTCGGCCAATTTCTGCTTATACATTGGATTTAGTCTGTAAGGTCTCTGCTTGAAAGGTCTAGCCTCATGTTTGAGGGGTATCTTCATCTCACCTAGTGTTACAACAAATTTTGTCTCATTCCATGCAACTTGCTTGGATGACCTTTCAATTTCCCTATGCAGACTTGAAGTCCCCTTTTGTACATTCCAAAGCCAAAAAAGCACACTTTTCCACATATACGCACCCTATCAGTTAGACAACAAACATATACGCAGGTTTCTCCACTATAGCCCGCATACATCGGGTTTGGTGCTCAAAATTAAAAATTATGTCGGGTTTCCATGCCATGTCACGAGATCCATGATCCTTGACCTTCTATATACTAGAAATGCTCCGACTCAACCCTTTAGCTCCATTTGACGATTATAAATTGAGCCATATCCAAGCCTTGAAAAATGAGGGAATTCAACTTTGAGAGAAAAGACACTCTGAAAAAATTTCACTTCATATTGAGTCTGCATCCCTTTGTCCTTGAAAATCTGAACCCCTTGTTCAACCCCCAAGATCTTGCTTCTTTGTGATGGAGAATCTCATTGTCTCCTTTATATGAGTTTGCCTTTGATGGAGGATTGAAGTGGTGGAGGCCCAGCTGGAGGGACTTAGTTTCTCGGTTCCGATAAGTGTCGTTATAGAAGTTTGTCACCTATATACTTTTGTTGATCATTTTAATAGAAATACTCTTTTCTCGTCCAAGATATCTTCCAAATATTTGAATTATTATTCCATGGGCATATTTGTCATGTATGTTAATGGATTATGCTAATATATATGTTAACACTATAGATTGCCACCATATGCTTTCGTATCTTGGTTGTTGAGGACAAGTTGCAGGTATAAAGCTTTGAGTTACATGCTCAACGATGATCTTCATCAAACGTCCGGACGAGCTCTTGGCCTTGTCTTGTTAGCATTTCATTTATATAGCATATTTTGGATTAGAATTTATTTCTGCGTGTCATTTCGTCTGTTGTGGTTTACCCCATGCTAGAGAGATATTTTCCTCGTAACATAATTGACGACCATACTTGGGATAATATCTTCTTTTTTGGGGTTTGGAGTGTTTTCTCCTTGATTTGCTCTCTGTTAGCCCGAGTTTCCTTGTCGCCTGATTGCTTGACAACCTAATTTTTACTTTGCATCTGATCTTCTTGGCTTAATCCTTTCCTTGGCAGTGTTTTACTATATATACACAGTTTTTCCCTTGACAGAAGCGTACATACGCGAGTTGTACTCTTGTAGGGTGCGTACATACACAACTTTTGCTCAAACAGTCGCGTACATCAGTTCTTTAGTCTTGATGGCTGAGTTTGGTGTTTGTTGGGTGAGTTTGGTTGGTTGCTGAGTCTTCTTGGGTCTCTGTCATGACTGTTAAGTGCTTACAGAGTGATAGGAAACCTTCTTATTGTTGAATTTTTGGGCGATATTCTTTCTTATCATCTTTTTCATTGGTTCTCCTTCCACATTGGTATGAGTGTTTGCTTCTTGGTATCCTTCTTGGCTTGTCTCTTTTTGCTTGCGGTAGGGTCTGTATGTGAAGCTGCTATTCAGTCCTTGCATTTTAATTTCTTTATATCGAAAATACAAAAACATTTTCTCATTTTGCATTATGGAATTTTCTCTTTTAATTACTTTTCATTGATTTTGACACATGTGGAGAGATTGCACTTCATTGAAATTGTAGAGATTGCATTGAAAAGTTGCATTTAGAAGCATACCATTTCTTTAGAATTCAAGATTAGTACTTAGCAGTGTTTTTATATTTGATTCTTTTATATGTTGAGTCGTAATACCTTTCGTTTCACGACCACACCTCTTGAGTAAGCATAAGCCATTACAAGTAACATTGATTAATTAAAATTGATTAGAAACGATTTTATTTTTCAGGGTACATAAACAAGTATAGGACATAGGGCCTTGGAATAGGATTTTGTGAGTAAAATTCTCCAAGGATTTTAAACTAAACATATGTGTCTCACCAGGGAGTGGTGAAATCCATTGTGTAAATAGTGACGTTAGGAGGCTCTGCTCACACTGGAGTTAAGCACGAGGTCGAGCAAAGTTGGTTGCAGAGATAACCCTCTAATACCTTCCTAGCGTCATAGATATTTCTGTGGTTGTATTCGTATTTGGGGGTCTTGATAGTACCTTTACCTCCATGAGAGGCAGTGCTTGCAAGATTTAGGGATTTGTTACCCTGCCCATACAATGGACTGGACTTACGACTGTTCGCATGCGCATTAGTTTTATTGTGGTGACTCTAGTTGCTTGACATAGGTAGCCACATATGTTACTTGCATGGGTTATTCTGTAGGAACCCTAAGTCAAATAAGGGTCAGACAACACACAACCTTTATGGAGGATTACCTCTCCTGGGAGATCTGACCAACTGCGTTGTTAAGCCCACGGGGACCCTTATAACTGATATTGATACCTCCAATCTTTTGAAGGGAGGCATACCTACCTAGTGAGGGAGGCCCCTTTTCAACCACTATATCCTTTTTTTGTGCATTGGCCTTTTTTCTTTATTTTGGTGTGCTCTATGATTATTAGTTGGCCCTAGGATTAGGTTTTATATCTCGAGTCTTGAGTCATAGTGGAGCAAGACCAGTTTCTTGGCAGGTCTCGCCCTTTGTTGAAGTTACCACCACATCTTGAGTGTTTACCGAAGTTTCCTTCTAAAAGGTGTAAAGTCAATAAACATGGTACATATATCTCCACCTCCCAGACTTGTGATTTTCCAGTTATGAGTACCGAGTCAAACCCAACTGTCACAGGGAGTCCCTCGATTACTATATCTTCTATGATTAGTGGGATCCCTTCAACTCCTTCATCATCGACGATTGGGGTGTCGGAGATCCTTGCCTCTACTGCTACCGAACCTGTGGGTTCTACTGAACCCATAGGAACGAACCCTTTCAAATCTCTTTTTGGTCTCTAATCCCTTTTCTTTTGGTATGCCCAACATGACGTCGCAACTCTCATCCTCCATTCCAGCGGCTAATGCGAATCCTAGTTTTGGACATGGGGGCATGGCTCCTCTGTATGCTCCTCTCTCATTTGGTGGAGGCCATATTCCCCAAACAAATCGTATAGTTGGAGGTTGGTCTCCTCTTCTTCTAGGCCTAATCCTAGTCTCAATGCTCTTGGATGGAGTGCTCAAATGGGCGGTCCTTCTACTTCTTACATCTCGTCCATCTATCCTTCTTCCACTATGCTGGTTCCTATGAATGATTTTCTTATGGTGAATCCCCCTTTGTCCTCTGGTGTTCCATCTAGAGGGAGTTAGTTTTATAGTATGGGCAACCCCCTTCACGGAGTTCCTTCGTCTAGAGGAACTATATATCCTCACCTGAGTAATCCTTGTCATGTCGCTTTCTCTTCACAAGCAACTTCCTTGGTGATGATTCCCTTACAACCCTTTATGAATCAGTTTGGAGGAGGATACCATTGTTTTGGGCAGGGCCATGGTGTATACCAAAACCCTTCCTAGCCCACAATCTCTCAAACCAATCTTTCTCGGGACCTTGGTCTCTGATACTGCAACTAGTCGTTGTGAGTCACGCTGGAAGCATAAGTCCAGTCACTGCGAGTTATACTGGAATTATATCACCAACCTCTGCTAGTCATGTTGAAGATAGGTCAACAACGTTTGCAAGTCATGTTGAATACCAACAACCATCCATTGCATATCATACTGGGGGCACAACTCTAGTCAATGCTAGTCACACTGCACAAACATCACTAACCTCTGCAAGTCATGTTGGAGATCATCTACTAGCCTCTGCAAGTCATGTTGGGAGCATGTCACCAGCCACTGCAAGTCATGATGGGGGAATTCAAACGATTGAGAAGCCTAGATGTATAGGACGAAGCCCAAGTTCCTTTATAGACTTTGCAAAGGAGGTCATCTAACTCGTTTGTGCCCTGCTACTGTCGTGGTACAAGAAGCACAGTCCTTGTCTGGGGGCCCCTCGGGTTCTGAGTCGTCTTTAGTTTCCCAACCATCTAATCCTTCTTTGGTTGATACAACGATCATGCTGATGCAAAATTTTTCCAACATCACTCTTGTTTTAGAGGGTGTTGTGTCTCTTGACCATGTTGTCTCACATCCTATTCAACTAGCGGTCGTGCCGATGCAATCTTCAGCTGACACCACTCCTGTTTTGGAGAGTGATGTGTCTCTTGAACATGTTGTCTCGCATCCTATTCAACCAATGATTGAATAAGTGGTCATGTTGATGCAATCTTTGGTCGATCCCACTCTTCTCTTGGAGGGTGAAAATTCTAAGGAAGTGACATTGTCGCTGCAATCTTCGGTCAATCCCACTCTTTTTTTGTGGGGTGATGCATCTTTTGACCATGTCCTTAGAATTTTTAGTTCTATACCTTCTGAACAAGGGAGAATTCCACTCTCTTCGAGTACGCTCCCTCCAATTCCTAGGATGGCTTCCTTTGATTGGAATGATATTGTAGAGCCTCAACTTCCTTCTCTGTAAGGATCCTTTGCAAGTATTTTATCCTCCTCAGTTTGGCAAGCTTTGGGTTCTCCCAAGCTTGTGTCAGCTACCAGTCAGTTGTTGGATTTCGACAGAAGTCCTGGATGGGAGCCTTGGCCTCCCCCATGATATGCTGCTTAGAACAACATCCTTCGATTTTTAGTTAAGTTCTTTTCTGACTCTCTTAAAAACGAAAAGATCATCGAATGAACTTGTCTCTTTCACACTCGTTAAATGGCTTTGAAAGAATGTCTATTTGGTGTAAGTTTAACCCTTTTTTGGACCAAGTAGACTACTTACGAAAAATGAATACTCTAGTCGCCATTGGTTAGAAGAGTTCTCCTGTGTATTATTTTATACTTTTTAGGGCCCACGGGACTAAATCTACAAAAAAGGACATTCTCTGGAAGTTAAGTTGTAATCACATTCCATCATCTTGCTTGTAGTATTGAGCCTATTTTCAGTTCTTGCTTTCTCGTTATAAGCCTCTTAACTCAACAATTTGCATCACTAGCTAAGCAAAGCCTTTTTTATATCCTTTGCAGCTTGACACCCTGTACCCTAAGAGGAAACATCTCCCCAAGTGTCCATGCCCCACATGCACTTTCTGGAATTTAGCATAGGTATGTTCCACTATTTGAAGCTAGTTGCTTACTCGTGACACTCTTTTCCTCTACTGTATCATAGCATTTATTTGCCTATGAAGAAACAAAAAAAAGATGGGTGGGAAAATAATATTATATCATATCGACAGCAGTAGTGTTGGCTTTAAACATAGTACAAAATTTTGAGTCCATTGTCATACAAAGTTTGGGTTTAGAATGACCTTAAGAAGTTGATCTCATTACTTAGAGTTTACTCCCCCAATTGGTTATTCGTCCAGTCCTTATGGAGAGTTCATTGATGGTTCCTGCATCACGAAATTTTATCATCAAGTCTATGATGCTTGAGTTATCCATATGTCTCATGCTCTTGTTCAAAGGATGTCTATAATCCTGCGTCGACCATTTCTCAGAATTCTTGACTTTGCATGTCGGCCATACCCTAAGTGTATCTCAAATTCACATGAAGTTGTAGTCCTATCATGCACCTTGTTCCTACTTTTATTATGGGTAAGTAACCTTGAACCCAATAGTTGACATCTCTTCATTGGTCGCTGATTGGGGGGTTTCCCTTGTGTTCGACGACAAGAAATCTATTCACACATTGGGTTTCGTGTAGTGTCTTGGATTCCATTAGCCGTATTGGTGGTTTCCTCGCCTTTGTCGGCAATTTTTCTTATTGACTGTTATTCAAAGGGTCTCTTTCGTGCACTACTTGCACCTAGTGCATGCGAGAGACACATAGGGTCATTGGTTCATGAACATCCTATTCGTCCAAGCTTCTCCTAAAAACCAAGCTATTTCTTTGTACCTCGTGTTGACTAATGAGAGATGCCCTAATGCTTTCCTTTCGGTGGGTCTCTTTCCATTGAATTTAGCTCATCTATTCTATAAATGAGATCTAAAGTCCTATGAGTACCTAGAGGCTTGCAGTCATCAGTGGTAGGTTCTCCTGCCATAGATAGTTGGGAATACATCAATGTATCCTAATCAATGGATTCTTCAAGTGTTCGACCTCAACACCCTTATTCACACTTGTAGAATGTACTCGGTGCCTTGATACCTACTTTCATTATCGGTAGGTTGTCTCACGTTTGTTAACGATATACCTTAATGACTGGTAATCAAACAAAGTCTCATTGTGTTCGACCTCAACTCCTCTATCCACATGATGTAGACTTGCACCTTCAGCGGATAGTGTAGAAGACCTCCAGCTTACAGTAGAAACTTTCCTAATCTGTTGTTGTCTTTCATTGGACCAGTACCTATATGATTTCAGTGATCATGGGAGATCATATTATACTCCATTGTATACAGATATCTTTAGATTGATTTCAAGACCGAATTTCACTGTGCCTTGTTCGTGAATATGACAACTTATGGCATATGTCTACTTTGTATTGCCTATTCATGGCCATGAATAACTATTTTGTATATTTCCACATGGATCTGCAGTGTAGTTCAGATTAGCAACCATGTATACAAATTCATTATGGATTGTAATATTCTCATAAGTAACTAGCACTTCCAATTGAGTCTCCATTACTCCACTTCTGGGAATTATAATGTATTTCGGAAATCATAGAGACTCCTCTGAATTCACACATTAGGGGGAATATGTTACAACAAATTTTGCCTCACCCCATGCAACTTGCTTGGATGGCCTTTCAATTTCTCTATGCAGACATGAAGTCCCCTTTTGTATCTTCCAGATCAAAAAAACACATTTTTTCACATATACGTGCCCTATCAGTTAGACAACAAGCATATACGCAGGTTGCTCCACTATAGCCCGCGTACATCGGGTTTGGTGCTCAAAATTAAAAATTATGTCGGGTTTCCATGCCATGTCACGAGATCCATGATCCTTGACCTTCCATATACTGGAAACGCTCCGACTCGGCCCTTGAGTTCCATTTGAAGGATATAAATTGAGCCATATCCAAGCCTTGAAAAAGGAGGGAATTCAACTTTGAGATCAAAGACACTTTGGAGAAATTTCACTTCATATTGAGTCTGCATCCCTTTGTTCTTGAAAGTCTGAACCCCTTGTTCAACCCCCAAGCTCTTCCTCCTTTGTGATGGAGAATCTTATTGTCTTCTTTATATGAGCTTTCATTTGATGGAGGATTGAAGTGGTGGAGGCCCAACAGGAGGGATTTAGTATCTCGGTTCCGATAAGTGTCATCACAGAAGTTTTTCACCCATATACTTATGCTGATCATTTGAATAGAAATACTCTTTTCTTGTCCAATTGATATCTTGCAAATATTTGAATTATTATTCCATGGGCATATTTGTCATGTATGTTAATGGATTATGCTAATCTATATGCTAACACTATATATTGTCACCATATGCTTGCGTATCTTGGTTGTTGAGGACAAGTTGCAGGTATAAAGCTTTGAGTTACGTGTTCAACGACGGTCTTCATCAAACGTCCGAACGAGGTAGGATCTTGGATTTGTCTTGTTAGCATTTTATTTATATAGCATATTTGGGATTAGAATTGATTTCTACATGTCATTCTGTCTGTTGTGGTTTACCCCATGCCATAAAGAAATTTTCCTCGTAACACCTAGCTCCCCTGCTATGCCTTTCATCTATGTAAATTTTGTCGGAAACATGTCACTATATTCATGCAGTAACTTTGTTATTCTTTCTAGTGTTTTCTCATCCCAATAGTCTCCAATACTTGCCATTTTAGGATTGTCATTCGTCCCAATGTTGACTTTCTTAACTTTGATTGGTGCAACAAATACTTTTGATTCCAGAGATGGACCTTCCACCTCTCTCTCTCCTTCAATCTCTATAATCTGAATGTTGCATGGGTCATCTTCATCTGGTGTTTCCTCTTCAATATGATAGCATGAGAGTAAGTATTTAACTGTCTATCTATTCTACTATTGATATTCTATCATGATTTCAACCTCTGGTTAATCAAATATCACTCCTTGTATCAGCTTCAACACTAAATCAATGTTGGGGTTCTCATGTTCGAATGAGAAGGTTACTACAAAATTCTGTTGTAATCATGTACATTATGTAGTGCCTCTACGCATCTCTTGGTCTATGTACCAATTCCCTAGGATCCCTTCCAATGTATGGATAAAGTGATGAGGCCATTCCTCTGGTGGTGTCATCCTCCATTGTGTCCTGCACTTATCCAAGTGTTCCACTGGTGTGCCTTTGCCATCATACTTCTGGACTCTATTGCTCCCCTGTTTTGTGCCAAATCTAATGCACAGTAGTCGTTTACACTGATACCAGTCCTGAATTGTTTCTTTGTGCGCACCCCACCATCTTGTAGGTGTTTCCTTGAGTGAAATATCTAGGGATAAGAGTCTCTGATTTTCTAGCACTTCCTCTTCATATTTTGTCAAGAATTCCTTTAAGTCATTTAGCCCATGAAAATTGGGAGGTTCTCTTATCTCTGTACCAACCCGTTTTACTGTGCAGTCTATTCTTGCGTATCTCCTTGTGGAAAATTCATGTAATCGTTGTTGTCAATTCTCCGACCCTGTGTCTGAGTCAGAAGCACATGATGTGATGCTTCTCCAGTTGAGTACCCCATCTGCGGTTGGGTTAACATAATCCTCTTCTCACACGGTGATTATGTACAACTAGTTTATTTCTTCCAAATCCAAACAAGTGGCCTCTACAAACATTTCTCCTTCCGAAGGATCCAATGGTGCAATGAATCTATATTCCCCTGATTCAAAAGTCATTTTTCTTGTCTTCAAGTTGATTATAGCCTAGCTATAAAATGTCCAATCCAATCCAAGTAATGCTGGGTAAGGTGTTGTGCAATCTACTATCTCTATCACTTCAAAATATGCCTTAGTGTGCACTCCATCCAAATCTACTGTCACACCTTTAAGCCTTCCAATTGATAACACTTTGTGTTGATTTGCTAGTTTCAACTGGACAGATGAATATCCTAGTGTGGGTTCTCCCATACACTACCATGTCTTCTTAGGTAAGACATTTACTTCAGAGCCTAAATCCAATATAATATCTCCCATGTTGAAATCCCCAATATTAGAATTTAGTCTGAATTCTCTGTTTGTCCTTCTTCTTGTATGGAGATGATTGACTATTTTATGTTCTAACTTCCCTTCTACCTCTGTGTTGAATCTTTCTAGCATATTTTGTAAGACTTTAACAAATGATGGATCATTCAATAACTTAACACATGATTGCAGAAAAGTCTTTATGGTATTTACTTGTTCTAAGGGTTGTCCTTTATTGGTATGGTCCATTGAGAAAGACATCTCGCACATTGGTGGGTTTTGAGTTTGTTGCGCGATTGATGTAGATGTGACATTTTTCTTGAGAGACTCCTGTCTGGCCTCCTCAAATGTTTCATTTTCTTTCCGTGCGTCAAACTGCTTCAGTGGCTTAGTATTCTTCTTAATCCATTGGTGTTGAGCTGGATCTTGTTTTGTTGCATCGGTTCTTGTCTTGGCTCCTCCTCGAGTGACTATATTGATGTTTCTCCCATCATCCGTGGCTTCTGCAGAAATCCAATGGACATTCTGGTTGTTCTAGTTCGTTTTTTATTAGATCTTTCGCAAGAGTGTTGGGAAATATTCCGTGTCATGATCTGCTGCGCGACAATACATACATGTCGCTGGTGGAAGTGGAAAATCCATTGCATATTGTTCTAGTTGTTGGAAGTTGTGGCACACTACTGGTCCTTTGCCTCATCCAAATCCTCCTCTGCCTCGTCCTCCACCTCTATTTCCACCTTGATCTCCTCGTGGTGGATTGTATTGGGGTACCTAGTTATACTGTGCAGGGTTATATTGTGGCTGCACATTGTTGTATTGTTGTTGCGCATTGTTGTATGGTGGTGGTACCTGGATGAACTGAGGTGTATCTTGCCCTGTCATCATTTTTGCTTGCACCCTATAAGTGTCTGAAGTTCTTTCTCTCATCAACTCCATCGTTCTACAATCCTTATCCTCATGACCCACTGATTTACAAAAATTACAATATGAACTTTGGGTACTATCTTGTACTTCTACATCATTGGACAATGATATGGATCATGCCCATGCATTTTACAAATCTCTCACCATGGTCCTCCTATTGGCAAAGGGTTTGGTACTCATGTTGCCATATACTGTGCAAAAGTTGGGCATTCGTTCTTATGGTGTTCTTTTGTCCTGCATAGTGTACACCAAACTTTTCTTTTCTCTTTGACCCTATTTTGGTTAAGTTGAAATGCTAGATTATTAAAATCCTCCTTTAGCTCCTCTATTGATGGATATGTCTGTTGATACTGATTCTCTTCCAGTTGTAAGGCTATCTGCAGAGCCTCTGCTTGGTTTTGGAATTTCTGTTGTTTTAACGAGTATTTCAAGTGTGGTAACAATGATTTCAGAAATAAGTGCCTATGTTTCATGTCAATAATTGCATATTTCAACTTACCTTTCAAACGTTTGAACCTCTAATCAATATCCCAAACAGACTCACTCAGTTTCTTCCTGATTTCAATCATTTCATTCATGTACTAGTCTTCTGAGCTAGGCTTTTGAAATTTGTTTACTAGTAGTTTTTTCACATCTGCGATAGTCTTTGGTACTCCCTGTAGACTGTTTACATCTACGCTCATGTACCAGTTCAATGCACGGTCTCTTAGTGTGATATCTAACTGTGCGAGCTTTGTATCCTCATTTGTGATCTGCTTTGCTTCCTAGATCGTATCACATATGAATAAGTGCTTTTCAGGCTCCTCTGATGCCTCTCCCCAAAACTCTCGTAATCAGATCATGGGATCATGTTCTGCCATTTTGAACTATGTTGAACTACTACCTCCATGCGGTGTAGACAATTGACTATTACTTCATGAAATTTCTCCCTCAGTTGATTTTCCTTGATTGGATCCCCATCCTGTTTCTTTTCTTCCACTAAAATTCAGTTGTCTATAAGCCGATGTACTTTCTGGTGTATTAGTCGCACATGGGGTTATAGGTTCTACACCGATGATGATTTGGATTGGAGTTCTTCCTTCTGTTTCTAACTCTAGACCTCCTATTTTCCTTTCATATGTTGCGCGTAGGATTTCCTCAATTTGCTTCACAGTCCAGAGATCCTCTACCTCTTCTTCATCGCTTGCCAAGCCCTCTCTGTCGACTATGGATCTCTTCTTGTTGTTCATTTTATATTGGTAGGGTATTCTGCTATGAGTCTTTCCAACCTTTTCCATTATCTCCTTTATCTGGTCTTCTTCCATCATGATTGGGTCCATGGACTGCTTCTTCTTCTCCTTATTGGTCTCCCTGTCCATATCTCAACCTCCTACCAGTGTTTCCCCCTTCCCCCATGCACGCAGAGAAGTTTAGCTGTCTGATTCCATGGTGATCACACCATTGTCATACAATAAAATCTTGATTGAAGTATACAATGATCTGATGTACCTACCTATGGGTCCCTTTATAAAATCTTGCTCTGCTGCGGTGTATGATTTCGTGGTATCTACTGGAAATTCGGTGATAAACCTTGCAACAATATTGTCTAACTAGAAATCTATTGCACGCGTAAATTTGTTATTAACTTGTTGTAACTGCGTGATCTTCACAATGTTCCACTCTAGTTGTTTGATTCAATTTGTAGGGTGGTTGTCCTTTAACCTCAATAATCACTCCTGCAACAAATGCAGGAAATCACAGAAAAATACCTCATGCAAGTCACTAAACACGTATTTGTTGAGATATTTTCGCGGTGTTAACTTAGGATTTATGTTGTCCTTGTGCGAAAACTCAAGTTCCTTTATTTTCAACCATCTTTCAATCTCTACCTTCATTGGATTCCATGGCCTGAACATTCCCTTCTATACTTTCATCCTCCACGCGTTTTTCCACGGATCCCGTCCACTCAATCCTGTGCAATTCCAGCCTGCAATGAAACCATTTGTTGGTTCTTCTTTTACTTCTTCTTGGGATGACCTAGGTTCGAAGCTCAACAGGTTTCCAACAAAACCCTAAAAAACTATCGACCCTCTTGGTAAATCAGAAGGCAACACTGCACACAGGGTGCACAATGCAGTCTCACCTAAGATAGATTTTATGGGGGACTACAATACTTAGGTGTTTGCAGTCTAGGCATGAGTGGGGATCCGTTATTGGGTTCTTTCTTCCTTTTGCATTATCCTTGTTAATCATTCACTTACTTCTATGATTTATTCATCTTTAAACCTATGCATGCATGATGATATAACTACTTTAACCATTCATTCTTAGCTAATGATCAACAAAAAATAAACATTCATTAACAATCACACATAACACCAGGTTTACCATGGTTCACCCCCTCCTGGGGCTACATCCACAAAGACCTGACTTCTCTTCTCTTTTATTTATTCTGCTGCAAAATCTTGCGCTGGGCGCATTACATCTTCAGTAATAAAATCAAGATTGAGGGTAAGAACCCTCTGTGAGGTGGACTAGATCACACCATGCTCCTCAGCCTGTGACCTAACCCTCAAAGACTACCTTAATTGACTCTTCTACAAGGCTTATTACAATCAACAACCCACAAATTCATAATAATCAACTCTCTTTGTTATGATGATTTCTTTTCCTAGACCTCCTAGGTCCTTATTTATACTATTTTATCGGCTTACAGCCATTACAGTCTTGTCAAAAACCCTAACCCTATCATGGTTAGGCTTGTCTGCCTACACGCCACGTTGTTTTTTCTCTTGCATGCTGTTTTTCCTTCTTTTTTATGCATGCTGCTTTCTTACCACCTGTTGCGCACACTCTAAAATTAGGTCTTCCTTTGCAAAAATAGGTCTTTCCCAAAACAAATCCTTCTCCAAAAATAGGCATGCGCCCGAAATAGACTTTCTTCTCAAAATAAGCCTGCGCCCAAAATAGACTTTCTTCTCAAAATAAGCTTGCGCCCAACACTATGCTTTATTTATAAAACATCATGTGTACCCCACCTACACCCTGCAAATTTTACTCTAACATGTGTATCTTTTGTTGGTTCAAAATTTTCAGAAAGGAAAATGTAGACTAGTGTATCTTTTGTTGGTTCTTCAATTCATACCCTCTTCTTCTAAGCTTGTGGATGCATGGCTTTCAACTTGATTGATCCCATTAATTTTTGAATGTGACCGATTTCATTGTCATTGACATATTCAACTCTAGGGTTGATCTTGTGTTCCCTTATGTGATTGATTTCCTTGCATGTCTACACGATTTTTTTTTGAACGAAAAATGTATATTCTTTCTTTCCCAATCACCCAAGATTTAATTTCTTTGCAACTAATAGACTAGGGGTTATAAGTTGGTCTCATAAGTTTCTTATAACTTAGATCTTTGGAACATGCTTGAAGTTAAGATGACAATGAATGTAGTTGGATATGACGTCCGAAGGCAATTATGATGTGAAATACATGCTAGTGTATAATTAAGATTTTCCATCACTTTGTTGTATCTCTTGTTACCTATCATCCAACTATTTTTTATCCTTATTACCTAATGACCTATAAGACATTATTGGTTGTTTTTCTCATATATGTACAAATATTGTGCTATTATTGATTTATATATAGCTCTCATAGTTTATCATGATATTATTGACAAACATGACAAATAAGGCATATTTATTGCTTCAACTACATACATATTTAGATGAATTATTAAATATCGCTATTTAAATATACTTGATTTCTGTGCAATGAAAGCATATGCAGAGCATTAAAGGCACATATGTCACATTGAAAGAACTAAATATGACAACTTTGATACTGAATATGTTGTACTAAACTATGATATTTCAAATATTGACTTGGTGAGTGCATTCAATTTTATTTTAATAAATATACATTTTAAAATATAATTGTAGTAACGTGTTTCTAATATCTATGTATACTTTTTTGTTTTTAACAATGCCCAATAGTTCAGAAAGGACATAAACTCCACGATGGTAATATAGTGAAAATATTAGATCCATATGATGGTGATAATGTTGATGTTGGATGAATTCACTCACTTTTTATAATCTTTGGAGTGACATCTAGTCTCGAAGATGGTAACATCAATATTATATTAAGGTCACGAGTAACATCCCCCTTCCATATGAAGATAAACTAGATGGATGTAAACATTTGAAAGAAAATGAGGGAAGTTTCACTCAGTGGCTTTTGGAATATTTGGAAAATATATAGATATTCATGTACCTATCTAGTTGGAGATTGCAACCCTTGATGTTGTCGAGCTTATGGAGGCAACTTTCATGTACTAGTGGATCAGAGGGATATTCAATATCGTACTTGACTTCCCATATATATAATAATATTTATATATTTGTCTCAATTATGTTTATACTTGATTTTATATATGATATTGTTTAATGCGAGTTTACATGTTTATAATTTAATATCTTTTTGATTCACATGTATAACAATTGATTTTATGCATAGTATTGTT
>JZKD02S2240012.1:441787-451987 GCA_000966675.3 Picea glauca
ACCCATAAAATAATAAAATCAAGACCTAGTTGGAGGATAGGGGGTCTCATCACGAGCCAGCCTATTAGGTCCATGGGCATGTAGCGATATGACACTACCACTCAACTGGTCACCATGCTAGGGTAGTGGCTCTTGGTGGCATAGCCAAGAGAAAGGGGGTCTCATCACGAGCCAGCCTTCCCATCTCCATGAAATGCTTGTGGATAACAATGTCACCACTGGTCACCACGCCAGGGCAGTGTTCCCCAGCTATTCTCTTGAAAGAAAAAGAAATAAGATAAAAAGGTAAAAGGCATTGAATGAGCTTGGAAACATTTGCATCCATGACAAGGTGCAGCTCACCCTCTTCAGAGGCACCCACAGGTAAGCCATACATTTCCCTGTCATCACTACACCCATTGCTCAAACATCCCCATACCACCTCATCCACTTACATGACCTGGATTGTTCTTCGCCTGGAAACATCCCACATCCAATGAGAATTAGCCCAATAGGACCTTCTGAAACCCTCTCCAAACCTGGCTTGAAGAATAGCATAACGTCTTTGAGCACTTGTCTAGGAAAGGGGGGTTTTATGCACATGTTTAGATAACTTGATTATTAGACGTGATTGACATTGTTATGATCCGTGTGACTTATGGGCCCATGGAGGGCGTACTTGTTGTTGTTGTAGGGCCACACCGGACGAGCAGGTACACGTGGGGAGATGATTAGTTCGGACCTCCATAGGGCTAAAATCCCACCAAATAGATGTTGAGACCCCAGCCAGGGGCAGACACATACCAGAGGCTTGCACCGGAAAGAGAGGAGGATGTTCCACCAAAGACAGCCTAGCAGGCCTAGACCCAGGGGGATCTTGCCCTCCCACTATGATGTTGGCCTTGGAAGGCCCATGACGTCACCTCTCTGACCCTTGACGTCACCCAGTGTTGGATGGACACGATGGAGGCAGTTGTGTGCCAAGTGGCACGTGTGGTTTGATCCAAAGGCCTTGGGAGGCCTAACGTTTTTCTCCTGGAGGCCAACGTTTCACCTAGGAGGCCCAACGTCACCCTAGAAGGGCATGACGTCACCTCTCTTGCTTGATTTAGGGTTTAATTTGTCAATTTTATGTAAAAAATTGGATATTTTATGTAAAATGGCCATGTCAGCCTTTTTTGACCTAATTTTGTAATTGAAGGTCATTGTAACTGTATAAATAAGGGTTTTTGCCCTTGTATTTTCATTATCTTTCATCTCACACAAGTGAGGTCTGAAATTTGCRCCCTACTTAGGGTTTATTGGCTGAAATTTTAGGCACACTTCTTGGAGGAGGCTAAATTTGGTGTTTCTTGGCATTTTTCTTGGTGGAAAATCTTCAACTAGGCTTATTGCTAGATTTTTCTTGGTGGATGTAAGTGAATTTTTGCAATCCTTCTTCGTTTTGAATGGTTATGGTACATTTACTTTGCATTTATTCCAAGATTATGAAATTGTTAGTTTAAAACCCTAGGAGAACAAGCACATGTTATTGTCCTTGTCTTAACAATTTTTCACCTACTAGATTGTGTTAAATTTTTTAATTAAATAAAGTACCAAGGCAAGTGTTTCTCTTCCCTAGGCGCCTAAGGGGGAGAAAGTGCCTAATGTGGGTCCTAGTTATTTAATTTGTGAGATGCAAATTAAAAGGTGACTTTATGACTAAAGTGAGGGTGAGTGAAGAGACATATAATCTCAGCCACTCATCTAATCTAATCTCAACCGTTGGATTAGAAAACCCCTCACCTTCCCTCATGAGGTCGATTAGGGCAAGGGGGCGCACCCATTCTTGGGTTGTTGAGTTGATTCATTTTGAGAGAGCAAGAGAGAAGAGAAGAGGGCGAGCTGAAGAAGGAGGCCACTATCTGAGCTAGGGTACGCATTCCAAGACAGCTAGAGGCAAACTTTGGCACACATTTCGAGGAGAGAGTACAGTCATTTAATAGAGGGTCGTACTGTACAGATTGGGAGGGTCGTACAGCTTTAAAGTCAGCACAAAAATCGAGGCAAGGTACAGCATTAAATGAAGGTTGTACTGTATGGATTTTGAGCAAGCCGTATAGTCATAAATTGCACAGAAATCGAGGGACAGCGTACAGCAAAGGAGACAGGTCGTACAGTACGGATTTTATCAGTCCGTACTGTTGTTTTTGCTGCACAGTTTTCGAGACAGGTTATTGTGGTTATTTTCTGAGTTTTGGCACAGTTCCCAAGGCGATCGTACAGGCATTTATTGCCCAGAAAATTGTTGTTGCTGTTTGGCACAATTTTTGAGGTGGCCATATAGTCAAAGAGGGTTCAGAAATTGAAGAGCTGACCTGTACATTGCTACAGGAAATTCTGTTGGGAATTTCGTGGAGTTTAGCTCAGCATTTTGAAGACAAAGCTTGGCACGGTTTTCAAGATAAGTCTGTTATAATTTCTGATATTATTGACTGCTGTAAAAGACATTTCCTCAGACCTCAGAAATAATAAAATCTCCCTCTCTCACTGGTTTTCCCCTTGTGGGTTTTTCCAGGGTCAAAGTTAGACCAAAATTCCTGTGTCTATAATTTTCTGAGTTTAGCATGCTGCTGATATTTTATTTCTTCACTTAAAACGATGTTTAGCATCCTCATGTTTTAGTTCTGAAGTTTATTTTCTGCTAAGTTTTTATATGCTGATATAAAACTGGGTTTGGGCATTAAACATTGGCTGAAAAATCAGCGAGACTGAAACTGGGTTGGGGTCTGAAAAATTAACAGATTGTGCTAGAAACCCTACCTTTGAAGCATTGTACTAGAGCCCTACCATTGCAACACTCTAGTATCATTTGCTTCACCAAGCCATTGATTGTTTCAAGCTTGAGCTAAGGAAGAAGGAACCACTAGGGCCTAGGGTTACCTACTTCCTAGTGGCCGTTTTCCTTCTAAGGCTTGTTGATTGAGGCCTTGGGTTACCAACACCTCAATCATCATCCTTCTTTGTCCTTAGCTCTTACATTATCATTTGTTCCTTCAAGTTTGCTGCTACAAAGTGACTCCAATAGCCCTAAAAGGCACTGATTTAGACCTTGGATTTGATTGATTTGATTTAGACCTTGGATTTGATTGATTGATGAAACCAACCCTTAAATCTTTTACCTCAAGCAACCTACTAACCTTTCCTAACCCTAGATTAGACTAATTCACTAACCTTATTGTTGCTGTTACAAAAGTAAGCTACAGCCATTTATTACAGCAGTAAAAGCACTTAAAAGCAATTGCAAAAGTTGATTTTTACATCACCTAATTAGCTTCTGACAACTGCTATTACATTGATATTATTGGGTTATTATTTTTGGTCATTGTGAAGCTCTTTTAAGGCATTTATTGTGAAGCTATTATCTTGTATACATTGCTGTTATAAAATTCTGTTTGCTTCATCTTGCATCAACTTATTGTTTTTATTGACAAGTCCATGGTTTTATGAAGCACTAACATCAAATTGTACTTGCAAAAGATATTGTTTTTCTTGTTGCTTTGTTCTGGGCAGGTACATCTAAGCATATTGCTTCATTGATTAAAACTTTGGGACTTTCTGATCAGTGTGACTTGTGAGAGGGGATATCTTTTAATGACACTTTAACCTTTGCCTTCTCAAACCCCCAGGTCACCGAGGACATCTCCGCTGGGCTATCATCCCTAAATAGAAAGAGGTATCTTATTAAGGTGACAATGATAGGATAACCTCCTGTTTCGTCAATTTGCCTTCCCTTAGCCTTTCCCTTCGGGACAAGTACAAATTGCACGATAACAAGGAAATCACGGCCCAGCTACTCATTGTATTCCAACCTCAGGGATCGAGCTCGGATACTGTTGGTTATCTTTGAGTCTCCTAAATCTCAAGGAAATCTTCTCAGTTGGATCACATATTTCCATGTAAAGTGTATTCTGAAAGGCCCTTAATTGTTTGTTCTTCCTAGCATTGAGAACCAACCTAGGACTTTTCTCTCTCTCTTGGGCTAGTTTTGTAAGTGTTTTTTAAGCCTGAACAGTTGCTCTCATGAGATATGGGATAGGTTTACTTGTCTTTCTTATTATGATAAGATAAAGAACTCCAAGTTAACATCCAGTTTAGGCTCTTTGATTCCAGTAAAATGGCAAATCGTCAAGATCACCTTCATGACTCTATTAGACATTGTAAGCGCCTTTGTGATGACAGTCAAGAGGTTGTGGCAAATGGAGACATGTAGAAGGGACTGGGAACACAGTTATGAAAAGAAACTGAAAGCTACCAGAAAATAAATGCTCAAGAAGAAGGCCCAACTGGAGAAGCATACGAGCAAAATTATCCTGATGGCAGTAGGGGAAGAAAGCATGGGAGACGCTGGAAGTGAAAGAAGAACAAATAAAAGAATTGCAAGAGAGAGTCAAACACTTGGAGCTGGAGCAAAATCCTGGGTTTGCAGAGTTGAGGCATTCTGCCTCACCAATGATTTCTATAGGTTCATTTGACATGAGCAAGCAGCAGCCATGGAAGAAGACATTGTGGAACAACACTTTGAGCATGCCCAAAGAGTGATCCATTTCTACTGTCATCAGCTATAAGAAGAAAGAAAATTGCCCATTTTGGGCATGGTAACAAAAAAGTCTATTTTTATGATGTATTGCAAGTCTGTAATTTTGCTTTGTCAGTTTGTAAGGATTTATACAAGCCAGATAGTTAATAGTAGTTCTAGAATTCTAAAAATAGGTCAGACAAGAAGAAATTTCCATCATCTTTTGAACATTGTGGAAGTTTTTTTGGACGGGATTATCACTTTTTGTTTCTATTAAAAGGCTGGACGATACGGCCCCAACCCCCTCTTTTATTTAATACAAAAGGCAAACGTTTCTGTTCAAAAAAATACTATTGTATATCCTTATTTTTTTTACCATTTGTAATTTAATCAATTGCATAATCAGAGCAGCTACCAAATCTCAACAGGCGGTCACGAGTTCAATTTCCCTTGAGCCAATATTCATGTGCGCATATCTACTATACCCTAAGCAGGTCCTAACGCGCCCGGGGAGCTTGCTTAACCGAGTTTAGATTTCCTATAATACAAATAACCCAGATCGAATTCTAGGGGCATGAATCAGTAAATAAGCCACGCCAACCCCAGTTACTCTGCGACGATGTAATTTAATCCCAGATTAAGCCCTAGGATGAATAATTATGCTCAGATCGCACCTTACCTCCATTGAGAAGACTCGCGGAAGTGCATTTTTTGGTGAGATTTGCAGAGAGCTCGCAGTACTGTCTCTCGTACCCGTCGAAAACCGCGCTCATTGTGTCCAATGCGAATGTTTTCGTTCCGAAAACCAGAAACCAATCCAAAATTGGAAATCCGGAGGATCAAACCTGGGTCGCTAGGGTGATTTCTGGCTCTGTTTCTTTCCGAGTTTTGGGCTCAGATTTGTTTCCTTTGAGTGTATGTCCATCTTGTCCAATTTCTTCGTAACATTTCGTAAATTACGAGTAAATCTTTGTTTTCATATAAATGCCACGTGTTTCTGGTTATGGGCTTATTTTCACTTTTTCATATTTACATAAATCCCACGTGGTTTTCGTAGTGGGGTCACTCTCCTTTTCGATAATTGAAAATGAAGTGGATTCTTTAATGCTTTTTCCACCATTAACATGACAAGACTATGTAGTATAGTGCTTCCGTTTAAATGAGTCCCATATTTTGTGCTGCTTTCTCGCTGATAAGTTATTTCAGCGCTCTTGTATCCGAGGTTTTTTCCATGTTTACCATATCCAACTGTTGATGTTTCAAGGCATAGTGTCCGACTCGTCGCATCACTTTATGTACTGGGTCGTCTTCTAAAAATCATGGTAAGTTTAATATCATTTTAATTCATGAGTTTTGTTTTCTTTGAGTCATATGGTCGAAAATTTCTTCGCCATGCCCAGAAAGAACACCGTTGTGGCCCTATCTGTCAGTTGATAGGGCTCTCTGTCTAACTACTCAGAGGTCACTCATGTTAGCAAGGACTTTAGAGATTTGTATTATGACATCTTCAACCATGTTCTCCGTCATGGAAATCCCAATACCTTGAGCTGTCGCTCAAACCCGAACCATCTGTGACAAGGCAATAGTGAAAACGTTGGAATGTGTCTTGGTCAGTTTATGGTACGCCCAGTTTGTTCTGTTGTGTGTTGAAAACTATAATGTCCAAAGTCGAAATGTTTTTTCTGTCGATAAGTCTAGGGTTGTTCTGCCAATTGATGCCTCTATTAATCTGTTCTTTGTGATACCTGGTGATTTTCTATTGAGTGTTAATTTTCAAAGCAGTAGGTATGTCGATTGGGGCATGCTGCAAGGAAGCAAGTGTTGTCCCAGGTTTTGCGTTGAAGCATGAGAGTGCCTGGGGTGATCCACCGTATCAAGCTAAAGACTTCCCTGGTTTTTCTAGGGATTTTATTTCTGTGTTGTTTGTGGTTGTGCCTGGGGTGATCCACCGTATCAAGCTAAAGACTTTCCTGGTTTTTCTAGGGATTTATTTCTGTGTTGTTTGTGGTTCTGGATAAAGAAGATGATAGCATCATGGATGTTATTCATTCACCCTGAAAGTGGAGGATATACTAACTTCAGTTTTTCGAGGTATATCGCTNTTGATTTGATTTAGACCTTGGATTTGATTGATTGATGAAACCAACCCTTAAATCTTTTACCTCAAGCAACCTACTAACCTTTCCTAACCCTAGATTAGACTAATTCACTAACCTTCTTGTTGCTGTTACAAAAGTAAGCTACAGCCATTTATTACAGCAGTAAAAGCACTTAAAAGCAATTGCAAAAGTTGATTTTTACATCACCTAATTAGCTTCTGACAACTACTATTACATTGATATTATTGGGTTATTATTTTTGGTCATTGTGAAGCTCTTTTAAGGCATTTATTGTGAAGCTATTATCTTGTATACATTGCTGTTATAAAATTTTGTTTGCTTCATCTTGCATCAACTTATTGTTTTTATTGACAAGTCCATGGTTTTATGAAGCACTAACATCAAATTGTACTTGCAAAAGATATTTTTTTTCTTGTTGCTTTGTTCTGGGCAGGTACATCTAAGCATATCATTGCTTCATTGATTAAAACTTTGGGACTTTCTGATCGGTGTGACTTGTGAGAGGGGATATCTTTTAATGACACTTTAACCTTTCCCTTCTCAAACCCCCAGGTCACCGAGGACATCTCCCCTGGGCTATCATCCCTAAATAGAAAGAGGTATCTTATTAAGGTGACAATGATAGGATAACCTCTTGTTTCGTCAATTTGCCTTCCCTTAGCCTTTCCCTTCGGGACAAGTACAAATTGCACGATAACAAGGAAATCACGGCCCAACTACTCATTGTTTTCCAACCTCAGGCATCGAGCTCGGATACTATTGGTTATCTTTGAGTCTCCTAAATCTCAAGGAAATCTTCTCAGTTGGATCACATATTTCCATGTAAAGTGTATTCTGAAAGGCCCTTAATTGTTTGTTCTTCCTAGCATTGAGAACCAACCTAGGACTTTTCTCTCTCTCTTGGGCTAGTTTTGTAAGTGTTTTTTAAGCCTGAACAGTTGCTCTCATGAGATATGGGATAGGTTTACTTGTCTTTCTTATTATGATAAGATAAAGAACTCCAAGTTAACATCCAGTTTAGGCTCTTTGATTCCAGTAAAATGGCAAATCGTCAAGATCACCTTCATGACTCTATTAGACATTGTAAGCGCCTTTGTGATGACAGTCAAGAGGTTGTGGCAAATGGAGACATGTAGAAGGGACTGGGAACACAGTTATGAAAAGAAACTGAAAGCTACCAGAAAATAAATGCTCAAGAAGAAGGCCCAACTGGAGAAGCATACGAGCAAAATTATCCTGATGGCAGTAGGGGAAGAAAGCATGGGAGACGCTGGAAGTGAAAGAAGAACAAATAAAAGAATTGCAAGAGAGAGTCAAACACTTGGAGCTGGAGCAAAATCCTGGGTTTGCAGAGTTGAGGCATTCTGCCTCACCAATGATTTCTATAGGTTCATTTGACATGAGCAAGCAGCAGCCATGGAAGAAGACATTGTGGAACAACACTTTGAGCATGCCCAAAGAGTGATCCATTTCTACTGTCATCAGCTATAAGAAGAAAGAAAATTGCCCATTTTGGGCATGGTAACAAAAAAGTCTATTTTTATGATGTATTGCAAGTCTGTAATTTTGCTTTGTCAGTTTGTAAGGATTTATACAAGCCAGATAGTTAATAGTAGTTCTAGAATTCTAAAAATAGGTCAGACAAGAAGAAATTTCCATCATCTTTTGAACATTGTGGAAGTTTTTTTGGACGGGATTATCACTTTTTGTTTCTATTAAAAGGCTGGACGATACGGCCCCAACCCCCTCTTTTATTTAATACAAAAGGCAAACGTTTCTGTTCAAAAAAATACTATTGTATATCCTTATTTTTTTTACCATTTGTAATTTAATCAATTGCATAATCAGAGCAGCTACCAAATCTCAACAGGCGGTCACGAGTTCAATTTCCCTTGAGCCAATATTCATGTGCGCATATCTACTATACCCTAAGCAGGTCCTAACGCGCCCGGGGAGCTTGCTTAACCGAGTTTAGATTTCCTATAATACAAATAACCCAGATCGAATTCTAGGGGCATGAATCAGTAAATAAGCCACGCCAACCCCAGTTACTCTGCGACGATGTAATTTAATCCCAGATTAAGCCCTAGGATGAATAATTATGCTCAGATCGCACCTTACCTCCATTGAGAAGACTCGCGGAAGTGCATTTTTTGGTGAGATTTGCAGAGAGCTCGCAGTACTGTCTCTCGTACCCGTCGAAAACCGCGCTCATTGTGTCCAATGCGAATGTTTTCGTTCCGAAAACCAGAAACCAATCCAAAATTGGAAATCCGGAGGATCAAACCTGGGTCGCTAGGGTGATTTCTGGCTCTGTTTCTTTCCGAGTTTTGGGCTCAGATTTGTTTCCTTTGAGTGTATGTCCATCTTGTCCAATTTCTTCGTAACATTTCGTAAATTACGAGTAAATCTTTGTTTTCATATAAATGCCACGTGTTTCTGGTTATGGGCTTATTTTCACTTTTTCATATTTACATAAATCCCACGTGGTTTTCGTAGTGGGGTCACTCTCCTTTTCGATAATTGAAAATGAAGTGGATTCTTTAATGCTTTTTCCACCATTAACATGACAAGACTATGTAGTATAGTGCTTCCGTTTAAATGAGTCCCATATTTTGTGCTGCTTTCTCGCTGATAAGTTATTTCAGCGCTCTTGTATCCGAGGTTTTTTCCATGTTTACCATATCCAACTGTTGATGTTTCAAGGCATAGTGTCCGACTCGTCGCATCACTTTATGTACTGGGTCGTCTTCTAAAAATCATGGTAAGTTTAATATCATTTTAATTCATGAGTTTTGTTTTCTTTGAGTCATATGGTCGAAAATTTCTTCGCCATGCCCAGAAAGAACACCGTTGTGGCCCTATCTGTCAGTTGATAGGGCTCTCTGTCTAACTACTCAGAGGTCACTCATGTTAGCAAGGACTTTAGAGATTTGTATTATGACATCTTCAACCATGTTCTCCGTCATGGAAATCCCAATACCTTGAGCTGTCGCTCAAACCCGAACCATCTGTGACAAGGCAATAGTGAAAACGTTGGAATGTGTCTTGGTCAGTTTATGGTACGCCCAGTTTGTTCTGTTGTGTGTTGAAAACTATAATGTCCAAAGTCGAAATGTTTTTTCTGTCGATAAGTCTAGGGTTGTTCTGCCAATTGATGCCTCTATTAATCTGTTCTTTGTGATACCTGGTGATTTTCTATTGAGTGTTAATTTTCAAAGCAGTAGGTATGTCGATTGGGGCATGCTGCAAGGAAGCAAGTGTTGTCCCAGGTTTTGCGTTGAAGCATGAGAGTGCCTGGGGTGATCCACCGTATCAAGCTAAAGACTTCCCTGGTTTTTCTAGGGATTTTATTTCTGTGTTGTTTGTGGTTGTGCCTGGGGTGATCCACCGTATCAAGCTAAAGACTTTCCTGGTTTTTCTAGGGATTTATTTCTGTGTTGTTTGTGGTTCTGGATAAAGAAGATGATAGCATCATGGATGTTATTCATTCACCCTGAAAGTGGAGGATATACTAACTTCAGTTTTTCGAGGTATATCGCT
>JZKD02S2240035.1:0-37431 GCA_000966675.3 Picea glauca
CCTTATGTACTTGTCATGAAAGTAGTGATCATTGGTTGAGTCAGATAATGGATAATGATGCTCTAAATTTGTGCCTTTTTCCTTGTTTCACTTTGGTGGTCATCATCCCCTCCTAGATAAGTGTTTCCATTCTTGGGTAGATTTGTACTATTGTGGGGCTTTGATAGGGGCAACATGTCCATATCCCATCCATACATAACATTATCCACCTTTCCCAATCTTCATTGTCCTTTCTTTTGAGTTGGCGGTCATATGTCACACATATAGGTTCATGCTTGATAATCCCATGAGAAGAAGGAGCTTGAATGCTCGAGGTTGATATATATATATATATATATAAGAGAAAAATGATAAAATCAAATTGCAAATAAAATGAAAAGAAAAGAAATGATAAAAAAGAAAAAGAAATGCAAAACACGAGAAATGCCCTCTCACTATGAAGCTATCACCCCAAGTCCTATGCATTGAATGCATCTCTAAAAAGGACTAAATCAAAGTCAAAAGACAAAAAAGGTTAAATGAATAAAGGAAAATAGGGGTTTGGAAAGACATAGTGTCGAGGGAAGGGAAAATCATTGCATAAGTGCTCCCTCATTAGAAATGTGCTCATGTGGATGTATATCTTACATAACCTCACACGACTATGCATTCCACTCATGAAGTTAAACCCCACTCCATACCATATGTCATGACACATGCTCTTTGGTGGGTTTCTTGGGAAATACTTCTCCTCCTGGGTACTGGCACATGTAATATGAGCAAATTATAACCCTCCCATACCTAGAAACTTGGCAAATTGTACGAATTGTATGAGTTATTGTGAAGTTTGAAGATGATGCTTAATGGGATGTACCTAATGGAACTCACATTTGACATGAATAATTTTTTATGTTGTATTGGAGTTGCGTACATGCCTCTTGATTGATGGTCACATTGGGTCACTTGAGCCCCTCCTTGGATGATGTACTTTGCATGGACATGACATGGATATGACACTTGGTCCTTTGGAGGACATTGAAGAGGCCATTTTACACACTTGATGGAGGTCATCCCACACTTTATGGATTACATTGGGTTGTCCTTGATGACATTGGAATTTTGAGACGACTTAGTGCCTTGTGAGAGGACATAACATCTTTTTTAGGGGACGTTGCACCTTTTGTAGGTGACTTTACACTTGGAGGATGAAATGTTCCACCCTTTGGATGAAAAATTTCACTTTGGATCCCCTACACATGCCTCTTCACACATTTTTTAGTGAGCTATCCACCTTGGGAGACCACACATGCCATGCTTTTGAGCTTGAGGATGCATTTATGGTGGACATCCTAACATTTTGAAAACTTTACTTCATCTCGGGAGCATCATTCGGTGTATTGTTGACCTATCCACCCCTGTATCATGGATTTTTTTTTATGTATTATGGCCATATCTCAAAGGTTTGTAAAGAGATAAAAACATTATTATATTTTCTTATGGCTTAAGCTAGGAAAATATTGATATTTTAATGAGAAAGGTGCTAGATCTCTCATATAAATAGAGAAACACTTCTCATTTGTAAATCATTGCTAGAACTTGTGGAGAACAATTACTTGTCTACTTTTCTTCTTGTATATTTGCTATGGATGGATAACTAGAGAGAATTATTGAGGAGATGTCTTGTGGATTGCTTTTCAACTTTCATGGATGCTCTTGGCTAGGGTTTTATGGATGAAATGATTTATTGAGTAAGTGGTCTCACTTAATCTTGTTGGATTTTTTTTATAGATGATTTTAAGTGTAGTTGTACTTCTCTAGTGGTGGCGGTGCACTCTCTTGATTTCTTTCTTGCACAAGTCCCTTCTTCAAAACCCTCAGAAGATTACAAGTGGAGTATCTTCCCTTGAACCATCTTGATGTTTGTAAGGCACTAGATAGATCTTCAAGGGTTTGTAGTAGAAAACCCTAGATATCACCCTAGATCTACTTACATCTTCTCAAGAGAGTCTTCAGTTGACCCCATATGCTAAAAAAAAATAGTAAACACTAATATTCTCCCATCTAGTCAATCCTAATTCTAAATTTCACCTTTTATTTTAGAATAAATTTATGATTTTGTGATAGCCTACATTAATTTCTAGCCATATAATACCCTAGACATCTTAATACCCTAGACATCTTGGTTTTATGCATGTACTTAACCTAAATATCACAATATACAAGAGATACATGAATGTTCTTTATCACAAACAAGTTTGTTAACAATTACTCATGAAGGATACATAGGTGTATAACACTTCGAGATAATATCGCTTTATGAGCCCCTTAGTCTCCTCACATGGTTTCCATAGTAATTTATATGTACTTTTTACCATTTATTTGACAAAAGAGAAGAAGGTTGAAGAAGGCTAGTCAAATTTTATAATTTTGAAAATAAATAATGAAAATTTGGATATTAAATCCATTATTAAGAATAATAAGCAATTGCAATACTGTGATATTTTTGTTAAACTAAATATGAAAATAAGAAATTAACTTTAAACAAATTGACACGTGAAACTTACTTCGGAGATGACTTGAAAAATTGATTGAAGAGTCCAATCTAAAAAAATTGACTAGCAATCTCTTTCTTTTGGAATTGTATGTAACTTTTAATAAATATTAATATTAACTTAACTTTAACCATTAAAATTTAAAAGAAAACATCTATTTCAAAATATTTTATTTGGTAGTAGATTCAATCCCACTAACCTTTACATAAAACATAAATGTTTAAGGTATATTTTTGCTTTTAATAGACTTAACAACGTTTCAAACTTTTAACCAACAAAACCTAGTAGAGCTTCTCACACAACTCACGAGACACATGAAACAAGACATCGCGAGATGGAAATCAAAGTAAATCAATAAACAATGGAAATAATAATAAATAAATAAAATGTTAAAATAAATAATGGAAATAATAATAAATAAATAAAATGTTAAAATAAATAAGGGAAATAATAATAAATAAATAAAATGTTAAAATAAACAATGAAAATAATAATAAATAAATAAAATGTTAAAAGAGTTGGGTAATATTGGATTTGTAGTGTCAAGGGGGCACAACTTAAGTGTGTGGGAGATTTTAAGGTATGCATTGATGTTTCATTCAAAGGATTAGGTGGACATATAAATATGACAAGGAATATTGAGAAATTAGGTTATGCCAAAGGGTATTTTGACTATTAATAAATTATCTTTGTTTCAATGAAAATTGTCTTCCATTGTAATACTAATCCTATGATAAGTTTAATTATGATAAGTTTAATTGTAATGTTATATTTATGTTAAGTTTTATTAATAAATTATAAAGGGAAATGGTGTTTATAAAAAATACTTACATCAAAATCACTATTTCGACTATTAATAAATTATAATATTATTTTTCTGATATTCCTATAATAAGTTTAATTGCAATGTTATATTTATGTTAAATTTTATTAATATAAGTTTTATTAATAAATTATAAAAGGGAAATGGTGTTTATAAAAATTACTTACATCAAAACCATTTTAAAATTTGATTTTGGAGTGTAAATATTTATATTGATATGAGAATATCTTTATTTGATTCAAATGATTTTGATGTCAACCTTTTTAATTATTTATAAGATATTATACACTATTTTGTTATAGTTACATTTTCTCATGTTGAGATTTTGTTTCACATTAAATTTCTTTTTATTTTTCTTTTGATTATAAATTGTATTCCTTTAATAATATATCTTATGATTTTGATATCAACTTTGTGGAGCTATTTATAAGATATTACACATTATCTTGCTACATTTCTTCATGTTGGGATTTGGTTTCACGTTAAATCTCCTTTTATTTTGTTTTTATAATTATAAATTGTATTTCTCCAATAACATATTTTTTAATATTATTTGTGAAAATTTTAGTGTCATGTATTGTGAGTCATATTTGGCTTGTAATTTTGATCTATATGATGTTTATAGATGTGATGTTACAACATTTAACAATGTTGGTGTTTTGGTGTCATGTCTTGTACAAATCGTCTTTGTAGTTGCCATCTATATAATATTTATTAACATGATGTTGCAAGCAATCTTACTTTAATGACATATCACTATATTGAGATTTCTTTCCACATTAACACTATGTATGGATTGGTACGATAATATCATATCTAACTTTAGTATTAACAATGTCATTGATTTGAGTGTCTTTCCTTGTGGGTTATCATTAGTTTGTGATTGTTATTTATGTGACGTTGCAAGTTATCTCTCTAGTGGCATATCTCTATGTTGGGATTTCCTTCCACATTAATGCTGTTAAAATTTCTCTTAAGTAGTTAAGTGTATTCAATATTCTTTAACTTTAAGCTATTAAAACAATAACTGCATGCATAAAGATCACTGAAAGAAAGAGATCCATAGTATACACAAGATTTATCCATGGAAAATCTCACGGGAGAGAAAATGTAGCAAAGCTTCTTCAATATAGATTCTTCAACAAGTACAATGTCTCTCTCAAGAGAGATCTCATCAAATATAAGATAAACCAGAAACCCTAACCAAAATAGGGTAGCGCACCACTGGAACAAGATAGTCCTCCAACAGATAACCAAAACCCTTCACTAGAACACCCTTCCTTTGTAGTTGTGTCTCCTCCTCAGAATTGCACACTTTTACTTGTGTGAGAGAGCTTGTTGAGTGTGTTCTCCAAGTGAGATGCCTAGCCTCTTATAAATACAAGTTGAGCCACCCAAAAATAGGTCACAACCAACTTGTACACTTCACCCTTTCTAATTTACAATTGATTTTTTCTAAGGCACAATAGGGTTGGCTTTTACAAAGGCACAACAGGGTCGAATTTACAAATATAACATAATATTATTCTTTAGGGTTTTGTCTTGGTCTAATATAATATTGATACAATAAGAATATCTTCTGAAGCTACTCAAACTTCAACACTCCCTCTTAGCAAGGAAGGTATTCTTCTGGCATGATCATCACGATTGCTTCTGCACTTCTGTACACTTGACCACTGACTTGTTGAATTTCCACAAATCTATATTGAAGAAGTTTTGTAACCATGTTATGCATCTAGGGTCTCATCATTCTTCTATGCTTGATGTCATCACGGGGCTTTAACTTGCCAACTCACACAAAATCTGGCATGTAGTTCATACAGAACTAGTAACTCATCAGTTCACATGGAATCTGACATCTAGTTCATAAAGAACTAGTAACTTGTGAGCTCACGCAGAATCTGACATCTGGTTCATAAAGAACTAGTAACTCGTCAGCTCACATAGAATATGACATCTAGTTCATAAAGAACTAGTAACTTCTGGTTGGCACACAAGGCAACATGTCCATAATGACTAAACATATAATCACAAGGATTATGCGATGTAGTGTGCACACACTACCCATCCAACCCGAGACTAGGAAACACCTCCAACCATACAGGTTGGCCCACCATCTTGAAAACCTAGGTAACTCGCCATCCCCAAAGGCTTGGCATCTCTTGACCTTGTGCAAGGTCATGTTGACTGGTGCCACAGTTAGTAACATGCCCGTGAATGACTACCCATTGCCACATGCTAATGTTGCTACCCTGGAATTGCATATGTAACTCATCACTCCCTCTTACTAGGGAAGTCCTTCTGGACCACACCAATATTATCTATGAAGTACAAAAAATTCACTCTCGATAGAAGCTTGGTTAACACATCTACTATCTACTCATCTGTAGCGACATACTGGAGCTTTACTGCTCCCTTTTGTACCATATCTATGATGTAATGGTACATGATCTCGATGTGCTTGAGCTTGTCATGAAACACTAGGTTCTATGACAACCTCACACAACTTTGGTTGTCACACCATATACAAGTCACCTATAACTTGAGATCAAACAATCCTGAAAGCATCTTCCGAAGCCACACTGCTTCACTGCTAGTTGAACACGCTGATATATACTCTACCTCAGTCGTACTAAGCACCACACTAGTCTGCTTCCTGCTAAACCATGAGATCATAGTTGATCCCACACTAAAGCAACATCTAGATGTACTCTTCCGGTCTACAACACTACCGGCCTAATCTGAATCAATAAAGTCTTGCAGGCTTATCTCACAATCTGAAGCATATCTGAGTCCATAATCAATTGTACCTTTCAGGTACTTCATCACATGTTTTGCTACAACCAAGTGAACACTTCTTGGATCCACCATATACTAACTCAATGTGTTCACCGCAAAACATATATCTGGCCTCGTGTTCGTTAAGTACATCAATGAATCAATCATTTGTCTATACATGGTGGCATCCACTGTGTCTGAAGATGTATCACTCAATAACTTTATATTTGTCACCATCGATGTAGGCATGGCCTTACAATCCATCATTCAGAATCTCTATAACATATTTTCCTTGGTTAGGGAAAATCTCACTCGGTCTCTTCCATACCTCTATACCTAAGAAGTAATGCATCATACCCAGGTATTTCATCTCAAACTCTATAGAAATATTCCTCTTACGTTTTGTGATGAGCTTCTCATCACCTATTAGAAATAGGTCATCCACATGCAATAATAATATCACTGGTCCACCATCCACAACCTTGAAGTACAGGTTGGAATCTTCTTTACTCTTGCTAAAGCCCAAGCTCATCAAGAAGTTGTCAATTCAACCATACCATGCTCTAGGTGTTGGCTTTAACCCATACAAGGCTTTCTTCAATCTGCACACATGTGTCTGACTATCATGTGTCTCGAAACCTTGTGGCTGCTCCACATACACTTCCTCTTCTATTACACCATTTATAAAAGATGTCTTCACGTCCATTCGATGTACCTTTTACTTCATCACTGCAACTATCGCAAGTCTATATCTAATCAAAGTGTATCTTGCCACAGGAGCAAATGTCTCCTCATAGTCTATTCATTCTTTCTGGGAAAAACCACCTGCCGCAAATCTTTCCTTATACTTCTTGATACTTCCATCTGCTGAATGCTTTGTCTTGTAAATCCACTTGGAAATTACCACTGTCTTCTCTTTCGGTTTTGGAACCACTTCCTAAACATCATTCTTTACAATGGACTGGTACTCTTCAACCATGACATCCTTCCATTCTTTCTTTTATGCGGCCTCTTCATAACTGGTAGGTTCCACATCAATAGTGTCACTTAACAATGCCACGTAACTAGAATATGGTTGTGGTATCTTGCTTTCTCTGAAGGATCCATATGGAGTACCATACTTCTCTGCATCCTAAATAATTTCTTGAGCCCAAGTTGGTCTTCTCTTCTTGGTATTCATCTCTCGGGATGAATTTGCAGGTCTATGTGGTTCTTCTATATCATGATCTTCTAGTACAACATCATCACCTGTATATGTATCTGTAACTCGAGGAGCTTCACATTCCTCATTTGAATGATTTTGTCTCAATCTACTGAAAGTTGCATCCTCATCGAAGGTGACATCTCTACTAGTCTCAATATGATGGTGACCAGGGATGTAAACTCTGTATGCCTTCGATGTCTCAATGTATCCAACAAATATACCCTTCTTGCCTAAAGGGTCCAATTTCGATCTTTTGTCCTTGAAGACATGCACATACACTGGACAACCAAATATCCTTAGGTGGCTGACCTGTGGCTTTTCACCTGTAAACATTTCTTCTGGTGTCTTGTTCCCAAGTACACGGTGGAGACTTCTATTATGTACATATACTACAGTCCTAGCTTCCTCTACCCACAGATGCATCGATAAGTCTTGATCATGAATCATGGCCTTTACTACTTCCATGATTGTACGATTCTTTCTTCCTGCCACACCATTCTGCTGAGGATTGTAGGGAGTAGAGAACTCCCTCTTAATCCCAACTTCTTTGCAGAATGTCTTGAATTCATCTGATGTGAATTATCCTCCATTATCTGACCTCAAAATATTTATCTTCTTTTCAGAGAGGTTTTCAACAAGTGCCTTGAATTCTTTGAACTTGTTGAATACTTCACTTTTAGCTTTCAAAAAATAAATCCAAGTTTTACATGAGAAATCATCAATAAATGAAACATAGTATACATACCCGCTAAGTGAAGTGGCTGACATCGGTCCACACACGTCTGAATGTATAATGTCTAATACTCCTTTGGATTTGTTATCACTACTTGTAAATGGTTTCTTCATGTGCTTGCCTTGTGTGCATCCCTTACATATGCCTTCATGATCCACTTGGATTTCTGGCAAATATGTCACCATGTTGCTGACAATCAGTAGGGATTTGTAATGTATGTGAGCAAATATTCTATGCCATAGTTCACTTGGACTGACTGTAGTGTGTACTAATGCTGAAACTGAATGTCCCTTTAACTTGTACATACCTCGTTATTGAACACCACTCACTACAACATCATCAATATATTTTCCTTTTGGCCACATTAGAACTTCACCATCAATGAAAGCAACTTTGAATCCTTTCTCATCCAAAGTTGAGATAGAAAGGAGATTCTTCTTCAAACCAGGTGTATACAAAACATCCTTCATCTTCATAGGTTTTACAGAACCTAATTTGTAGGATGCTTCTCCTACTCCTACTCTTTTGATGGGATACTGATAGTCATCATCAAGCTTCGCCTTGTGAGGTGAATCCTTTTGAACTAATTTTGAGGAAGAATCCTTGTAACATGTCATGTGCTTAGAAGCAGCACTATCAATAAGCCATGTGTCACTTCCATGAGTGATGGTACTTGTAAGAGCTAATATAAATACATATTCTTCGCTTGAGTCTTCTTCTTTGGATCTTTCTTGATCAGGTTCATCATCTTCTGCGGCATGAGAATGATGTCTTTTATACTTTCCTTTTCTGACCTGACATTTAGAGTTGGGACAATTTATTGCAATGTGTCCCATCTTCTGACAGATGTAGCATCTCTAACTTGAGAAATCCTTCTTAAACTTGTGTGTCTTTTGTAATCAATGATGCTTCTTATGTGAATCAACTTCCTTCTTGCTCTTACCTTTTCTTGCATGAGCTGCTAGAGCTTGATTTTCCTTATCGCCTAGTTTCTCTTCTCTTGCTACCAATCTAGCTTCTTCCTGAGTGCAATCCTCCCATAGTCTGCTAAACCTTGTTAGCCTTCTTCTTGAACATATTCCTTGAATGAATGATTCCCAAGATATGGGGAGACCATTCAAGGTAGTCATTACTAATTCAACTTCTTTGATTGTGTCTCCAATGGCTACAAGTTGTTCTTTGATTTGAGACACCCTTGTGAAGTAGGATTGGATAGTTTCCGAACTCTACATCTTGACATTCTTGAGTTGTGTCCTCAAGGTCATCTTTCAGTTGATATTATTACCTTCATACAATCAGGATAAGGCATCAAACATTTTCTTGGGAGTTGTCAATGATGAGACATGATCAATCAAATGATCCTCGATAGAATCAACAATAATTATTTTTTCTTTAACTAGGTTCTTTTTGTGTATTACCTTGGCATCATCTTTGTCTAGTTCTAGAACTTCTTCTTTATAGAAAACTTCTAGATCATTCTATTCTAGAATGAGCACCACTCTATACTTCCATGCTCGGAAGTTATCAACACCCTCAAGCTTCTCATCAAGCATGTTACTAGGTGTCATCTTGTTTGTTGTCCCTTGACCATTTTTGGGACTTCAATAGGCTGGTCGAAGGCAGAGCACAAGGTGAAGCGGAGATCGCGAGATCTCGACCCCTTTTTTAGGGAAGTTTTTGGATTAGGGTTTATGTAACAGGTATGGGATGTCGACCCATGGGTTTACCCATGTTTAGGGCCATTTTGTAATGTATAAATAAAAATCTAGGCGATGTAAGAAGGGGATAGACATGTTTTGTGTAGGTGATGCTAGGTGCTAAGTGTTGTGCTAAGTGCAAGTAATTGTAAGAGGTTTTGTGCTTAGCGTATGTTGAGGCTGTAAAGCTAAGTGCGAATCATATGTAGTGCTTTGTGCATAGACTGTGTGAGGAGGCTTTGTGTTGTGATCTAACTCATGGAAGGAGGATCTGGCGAGGTGAGTGCAGATCTCCCGTCCTCCGTGGAGTAGGGTTTTGATGCTCTGTGCCTGTAAGAAGTTGAAAGAAGAGAAGAGTTGGTGGACATAGCCCCACGCTGGGGTGAACCACGTATATCCTGTGTCATGGTTGCTTTGTGATTTATGGTTGTTATACTGTTTATGTGATTGATGCTTAGTGCAATAATGTATGTTTAGATGAATCTGATAGTTTAGTGTGTAGTGATGTGAATAAAGTGCTAGATCTAATCTCTTTCCATATGCTAAGTGCCTAGATGTGTTAGATTTGGTTGAATCCCGCGCTTCTCTGTAATTAGGGTTTTATCTGCGAAGTAAATACTAGTTGAATACTAATGAATGGAAACTGCTAAGTGCTTTGCTAGAATATTGTAATCACAGATCTGTGTCCCATCTAGGTTGCAGAAACTTGAGTCTTGCAACCACTCTTGCCTCTACCTCAGGTGAGACTTCATCTGCTTCGTAGGTGTTTCCGAAAGGGTTGGTAGTTAGGGTTTTGTTGGTGCGTTGTTGAAGCGTTGAACCCCGGGTCTACCCCTGTGCCAACAAATGGTTCCGTTGTTGGGACTTGAAACTGTGATTGCTGGGAACTGAAGAAAAGAAATCTCTGTGTGTGATCTGTTGCTTTAGTGCACAGTATTCCACTTGACTTGTGAAGCTCTATGCTGAGAAGAGAAGTCCAATATGAAGAAAAGAGGTAAGATCTTCAAGCTTTGTGCTCTGAGAAAGGTAAGATAAGCGAAATTTTTTGTTTTGAAAGAATGAATCTAGGTATGTTTGATAAATTTTGTCCTAGTTTGAAAACTAGGGCACAGTTAGAAGAAAGAAGATTTGATATGAATAGATCTGATAGAAATAGCGAGAGATATATTATTCCTATGCATAGAAAGAATGTTTGGACTAACAAATGGATGCAGAATCCTAGAAAGATTTTTTTGCAGACTAGCTACTATGATCTTAGTGCGTAGTACATGAAAGACTAGGGATCATTTAAGAGAAAGAGAGGATTAACTCTTTGTTACAATTGTAGACGACTGGGACATCTGGCTAAGGAATGCCCTGGTAGAGTTCCTATTTGTCTTTGCTGTAAAGCTATGGACCATGAAGTTTTGGATTTCCCTAGAATGATTGTTAAGCTTGAAGAATGAATATGGAATAAGAAAACCAAGAGAAAGGCCAAGAGACTAAGAACACAAAGTTAGAAAAATTGCAAGAGGCTTCGGAAAGAACTTCGTAGAAAGAAGGTTTATGACCGTTAGAGGCATTATGACCATTAGACCGACGCTCCTGAATGGTTAGAAGAGTAGTTATGGACCCAAAGCTCGCCATTGGACCATTAGGACCGTGCCATAACTGATGCAATTGCATTGATTAAGTCTTTTCAACCCGTTGGAAGAAACCGTTACAGTGTTGTCTACTTATCCCGTTGAACATTGCACTGAGAACAATTTTGAAAACAATGATTCCTTGAGCCCACAGAGAGCTAAATACTACTGTGCTACATTTATCAAGACTTTGCCAATCGTTCTATTGCATTTAATACTTGTTCATCAACCTGAGATATCTGATCTCGAGCGTGCATGTCGGACGACATTAGCGCAATAAAAAAGTTACCAGAGGAAATTATAATTGATCTAATGGCTGAGAAGGTAATGTCCACAGAAGTTCAAGCTTCATCGATGAGAGGAGTGCAAGCCTCTCCATCGAATGCTTGTGGATTTGGACCATCCTGAGCTGGGACCGAGAAACAAATGAAGCATTGTGATGACTTGGCGAATGTGAAGTTAATCCCGTCTATCTTTCCCGACTACATCCCACCCCTGGCTGGTGTGGTGAGTCGTGACAGTGTCCCGAGGGACTTCAACTACACAATCATCACTGCATACCTCTGCTTCATTGATGAGAGGAGTGCAAGCCTCTCCATCGATTGCTCATGGATTTGGACCATCCTGAGGTGCGACCAAGAAATGAACGAATCATCGTGATGACGTGGCGAATGTGAAGTTAATCCCTTCTATCTTGCTCGACTACATCCCACCCCTGAATGGTGTGGTGAGTCGTGATAGTGTCCCGAGGGAATTCGACTACACAGTCATCACTGTGTACCTCCCAAAGGGAATATGCGCAGTTAGACCATAGTTGGAGAGGATTCCGACCTTGAAGATCAACAACTATAATCTGGGAGATCACAAGAGATATGGCATGCTCGCACCTCACAAGTACTTGACTAAGACCAAGGGGAAGAAGTTGAAGATCATCCCCCAGCTGTGGACTATGGACATCACGAGTTCCACTATCTTGAACGTGATGAAGATACCACACTTCGGAAGAAATCAAGAGGTTAACGCGTGCGTTAAGCTCTTGCTGTCGTGCTTCCATGATGGTTATCCATGGTTGGACAGATGCATCACCGCCGATCCAGCGTTGATCCATAGGATCATCAGATTAAGCATGCAAGGACCAGACCCACATGAATTTTATCCAGGGAAGGCTGCAGATCGTGCCCTGGTGTAGAAGATCAAAGACACCTACGACAATGTAGAGAAGGGGACGCAAGGCTACAAGGTAACCTCCATTCAGAATGGTGCAGTGCGCCTTGCTTTCCAGTTGATCACTGGTAAGATAGTAAGGAAGAATAGACCCATGCAAGTCACAGGGTTTGTCATTGACCTCACAGGAAAATGCATGGAGGGATTACAAATGAACTGAGCTAGTTACTTAGTCAACCAGTTAGAAGTGGATTGCCACGAAGCTCAGGATCAGGGATATGAGTTCCATTTTAGCTGGCTGCTGATCCTCATCGTGCTTATTGCTTGGGAGATGTCGGAAGGAGTGACCTTCCCTGATATTGAGTTGTTCGAGCCACTAGCTGCGAAGTTCACCATGCTCTGGTATTTGAGCAATATGGAGAAACAATGACAGTCAAATGCAGTATTCCATACCTACTACCTGTAGTTGAAGAGGGATATTGAGTCTTTCCCTCGTATGACGCCTAACACTCTGGACAGGTTTAGGCCCCTTATGAAGTTCTACGTAGATAGGCATTTTTTTTATATCACTGCACACATAGACGAGAGTAAATAAGAGCTTCAGTCTTACTACAAGCCCACAGAGGAGGACCTGGAAGAAATCACTAAGGAATGGCCCACAAAGTTCCTTATACCAGTCGACCAGGTAGAACTGTCCGACCCTGACTTCATTGGAAATCCGGTGGTTACTCACGAAGAGTATGATGCACCCAATAGTAGTAGGAAGAAAAAAAAGGAAGATGTACAGGAAATACGCAACACATCAGAAGAAACTGCATCAAATTCACCTAGTAGAGGAGGAGATGATGAAGTGGAAAAATAAGAGAAAGAAGGGGACTAAGAAAAGCAAAAGCAAGGCGAAGTAACACTGCCACAGAATCCCCCTGATGACGTAGATCCATCTAAAAAAAGAAAGGTCCCCCCCATGAATCCTACATCACGGAAGAAGTCCAAAGCTAGCAAGCCAAAGCTGCAGACTGTGCTCATGGTTGTTGACTTCGACTTCATTATCGCAGTTGTATCAGACGTCTCAGAAGATATTTTGCAGAGAACTGAAGCAAAACAAGAAACCATGTATGAAAGAGTTGAATTAGAGCTAAGAGGTGTACAACAAGCCCTTCACTCCCGTTGTGCAATGTCCACTATGCCCACGCCATCAGATGAAACAAAGTTGGGAGATGAGCCTGTCCAACTCTGCAGAATAGATGATGCGACTGAAGCTCACCTTTGTCGCATGCAGAAAGAAAAAGAATAGGCCACAGTGGCCCTGAATCAAGCACAAGAGGAAGTGAGAGAGAAAAAACGAGTTTGTCAACAAGAGAAGGATGCCCTCCAAATGAAGTTCACAAAGGATAGAGCACAGATCTAGCAAGAGGAAGAACAACTGCTCGCAGAGCAGGTTGGAGTTAAAGAAGCAGTCCACAGAGCACATTGGTCTGTGATGGGCTTAAAGAAAATGGAGGAAGACCCAGTGGAAATTCAAGTGATGAAGCTTGTTGAAGCCATCCAACAACTTCAATAGAGAAGAGTAGAATTAGAGCTACAAACAGTACCAAGCACTCCGCAGGAAGTGCGAGACCAGAGAGAAGCAATTGCCCGGAGCGTAGTTGAAAGGATCAAAGAATTAGCCATGGAATGTTAACAACTAAGCAGTCGTAGTGCGCAGACTTATGAGGGACTTACCGAGGACCCTGAACTGAAGACACTCGAGTCACAACTCCAGGAGGCAAAGCAGCAAGCAACAACAGTACAAGCACAATTGAAACTCCCATCAACAGTTGAGAGGATGAAAAGATCCCAAGAACATCGCATGACTCAAAAATAGGTCCATGCCATACAGAGAAAAATCATGGAAGTAACTCAGAAGCTCCAGCCAGTCTAGGATGCATCTTGCCTACTTTTTGAGGATATTGAAGGTAGAGGAATAAAGATGGAATAGGTAGTCACTTCGGTGGAACAATGCTTAGAAGGACCTGTGAATGAAGCAGTTATTCAGGAGTTTGTCGAGCAGGAGGCCTTGGCAAAGTCGCAGGTCGAAGCAGTTCGAGCCAAGATCAAGGCGTTTGAGGCAGAGTTACCCAGAGCAGAGTGATTCAGGACGAGTCACAGGTGAGTGTTGGGGGCCTATTGGCCCTTGACCAAGATTTGAAGAACCTTGGTCATGTTTGACCAGTTTTGGGACTTCGAAAAGCTGGTCGAAGGCGGAGCACAAGGAGAAGCGGAGATCACGAGATCTCGACCTCTTTTTTAGGGCAATTTTGGGATTAGGGTTTATGTAACGGGTATGGGATGTTGGCCCATGGGTTTACCCATGTTTAGGCCCATTTTGTAATGTATAAATAGAAAGCTAGGCGATGCAAGAAGGGGATAGACATGTTTTGTGTGGGTGATACTAGGTGCTAAGTGTTGTGCTAAGTGAAAGTAATTGTAAGAGGTTATGTGCTTAGCGTATGTTGAGGCTGTAGAGCTAAGTGTGGATCATCTGTAGTGCTCTATGCACAGACTGTGTGAGGAGGCTTTGTGATGTGATCTAACTCAGGGGAGGAGGATTTGGCGAGGTGCGCGTAGATCTCCTGCCCTCTGCAGAGTAGGGTTTTGATGCTCTGTGCCTGTAAGAAGCTTGAAAGAAGATAATAAAGAAGAGAAGAGTTGGTGGACGTAGCCCCATGCTGGGGTGAACCACGTATATCCTGTGTCATGGTTGCTTTGTTCTTTATGGTTGTTATACTGTTTATGTGATTGATGTTGAGTGAAATAATGTATGTTTAGATGAATTTGATAGTTTAGTGTGTAGTGATGTGAATAAAGTGCTAGATATGATCTCTTTCCATATGCTAAGTGCCTAGATGTGTTAGATCTAGTTGAATCCTGCACTGCTATGTAATTAGGGTTTTATCTGCGAAGTAAATATTGGTTGAATACTAATGAATGGCAACTGCTAAGTGCTTTGCTAGAATATTGTAATCACAGATCTGTGTCCCAACTAGGTTGCAGAAACTTGAGTCTTGCAACCACCCCTACCTCTACCTTAGGTGAGACTTCATCTGCTTCGTAGGTGTTTCCGAAAGGGTCGGTAGTTAGGGTTTTGTTGGTGCGTTGTTGAAGCATTGAAACCCAGGTCTTCCCATGTGCCAACATAGTCCTTGAACGATAATATAATAAGAAAAATGAAAACTTTTCAAATAAAGGTTTTGAACTTACTAGAGAGTGTGTTATGCCAAGGTGAGCTGCTTGAACATCAATCTGCAACCGCCAAGACGTCTTGAGCTAGGGTTTATGAGGAAACCCTAATTTTTCAAAATGTGAATTTTTGAATTCTGCTCCGAGGGGAAGGTGTGACCTCCTTAGGTGAGATCCTTGGTGGTTTTACTTTGACCAACGTCCTCTAAAAAGTGGGAGAAATCAGATTCTAGGGTTTTGTGCAGTTGCTGGTAGTTGCAACACCAGTTGTAGATTTCAAAACTGTGTCAAACTGAGAATCTAAACCCAAGGAAATATGCGCCATGGTTAAAGAGTATTTCTATGGTATTAACTTCCCCAATGAGTTCTGTCTAGACCATGAAAATGGCTTCTTTCAGGCCCGCTCCGATACCATGTTAAAATTTCTCTTAAGCAGTTAAGTGTATTCAATATTCTTTAACTTTAAGCTATTAAAACAATAAATGCATGCATAAGGATCACTGAAAGAAAGACATCCAAAATATACACAAGATTTATCTTGGGAAACCCTCGTGGGGGAGAAAACCCAACAAAGCTTCTTCGATATAGATTCTTCAACAAGTACAATGTCTCTCTCAAGATAGATCTCACCAAACAGAAGATAAACCAAATACCCTAACTAGAATAGGGTAGCACACCACTAGAACAAGATATTCCTCCAACAAATAACCAAAACCCTTCACCAGAACACGCTTCCTTTGTAGCTGTGTCTCCTCCTCACACTTGCACACTTTTACTTATGTGAGAGAGCTTGTTGAGTGTGTTCTCCAAGTGAGGTTCCTAGCCTCTTATAAATACAAGTTGATCCAGATTTTATGGGCAGAACGAAATGACGACAAATTATTAGCAGGTGCTTAACACAAAATAACAGATATACAGTAAAACTACTTTTGTATTCAATAAGGAAATAAGCTGAAAGTATAAAATGTAGTGGAAACAAGCTTGCTGGAATGGTGGCGACTTATCTCTAAGAAGAGATGTGATGGCTAAGATCATTCACAAGAAGATCATTACAAATAGGCTTTGAAGCCTTTTTTACAATAAACAATAATTCCAAAAAACCAAGACATCCAAAAACCTAACCCTAGGAGATGAAGCACCAAAAGTCATGTGGGCCCCGTTTGGCTAAGTTAGTACATCAACATCCCAGGGTCGTAACATTTGCATAGAATCTCCATTTTAGGCGTATGATAGCCCATTGGAAAGGTATCATTGAGGAGATTCATTTTGGGGGAAATATCAAATGAATTGATATATTGCTCACCGTTTTTCCAAAAAACATTTTTTAGGGCCTCAAAACGACTCCGGAAGTGAAATACTGCTAAAAATAGCAAATTACCAAAATTGCCAGAAAACTGTTTTGAGCCAGTTGAAAAAGGTGGGTGGCCACCGATATCCACCTGGATAAATCCTCCCTCCTTAGGAAGCAATGGTCTCCATTGCGTTGATTTCCCCCATCAGATGAGGAAATTTCTGCTGAATTTGGCCTCGAGTTAGACACTTTCCCTGGTGCAGGAGCTACCCTGCTTTGACGACTCGATAAAGCTGGATGTTTTGCTGTCAAGTGCCTTGATATGTGTGTCCACAATCTGATCACCGAATTCCTGTTGTATGTAGTCAGGGTTGAGCTCTGTTGGTGTCATTTGTTCTACTACTTTTGAGGTGTCCAATAATGGTGGGAAATAAGGGCGAAGGAGATCCACGTTGAACACTGGGTGTATGCCAAGGAAAGGAGGAATGTTGAGCTCAAAAGAATTATCCCCCACAGCCTTGGTGATGGTGTATGACCCATAATGGAGTGGTTGAAGCTTCTGATGGGGTCCATTAAGGCGTTCTTTCTGCAAGTGCAACCAAACTTTGTCGCCCACCAGAAACTTATGTGGCACCCGATGTTGAACATGGCGCTGCTTATACTTGTCATTGGACTTATGTAGGATATCCTGAACCTGTTGGCAGATGTGATGGATCCGCTCAATGAACGAAGTGTCTTTTTCAGCTTCATTTGGAGCAGGAGATGAGTCGGGCAAGGTGACCGCAAGGGGAAGTGCAACATCTATTGGACCCAATGGTTGGAATCCCAACCCCACCTGAAAGGGGCTGTGGTCGGTTGAGCTATGTAGGGATTGGTTGTAGCTATGATGGACATAGGGAAGGCTCTCATTCCATGTGAAAGGGTGCTTTGAATTATACACGCGAAGGATATGCACAATCATTCGATTTACGACCTCGGTTTGGCCATCTGTCTGGGGGTGGGATGCCGTGGATTTGGTGAGCTTGGTCTCCAGTAGTGACCAGAGGCTCAATCAGAATGTGCTAAGAAATCAACTGTCCTGATATCAGATAATGGTTTTTGGGATTCCAAAATGTACCCAGACTCATTCAAACAAGAGCTTGGTAGTGGTCTCTGCTGTGATGTTCTTCTTCTAGGCAACTAGAATCACCATCTTAGAAAAGCGATCAACAACCACAAAAACACAGTCACTTCCCCACTTGGTGGATGGGAGGCCCGACATGTAGTCCATTAAGATGGATTCCCATGGCCTGTCAGGGGTAGGAAGAGGGGTGTACAGGCCATGTTTCTTAGTGGTCGATTTGGCAATAACGCAGGCAGTGCGGGACTTGATATACTTGCTGACCTCCTGTCGAAGTTTCAGATAGTAGAAATGTTTCTGTAGCATCGCCACTGTCTTTTTGACACCGAAGTGTCTTGCCACCCGACTGTAGTGGGCTACCCAGATCAACTTCACTCGTTCACTTGATGGAACACATATATGGACTAGACGACACAACAATCCATCCTGAAGATGGAAGTTATCGACAACTGCATTTGCACCCAACATTTGGTAGGTGGTGGCAAAGTCTGGGTCTGTCTCATAGAGTTGGGGCCATCCATAGGTCTCATGGTCGCAATAGTCTATCACCGTGGTGAGTGTCGCGATTGACAGTTTACTGAGGCAATCAATGATGTAATTGGTGATTCATGTTTTATACTTGATGTTGAGGTGGAATTGCTGCAAGTATGTGGACCACTTTTGATGGTGGTCATTCTCGATTTTTCCTTGTGTCTGCATGAACTGCAGTGGCTTATGATAAGTGTGGATGACTGTCTCCTTCCCAAGAATGTAAATTCTCCACTAGCGGTAGGCTTGCACAATGGAGTACATTTCTTTGTCATAAGTAGGGCACTTACGTACATACTCTGATAGTGTCTCACTATGATAGGCCACAGGGTGGTCATGCCGAGTGAGAACGATGCCCACAACATAGTTTGAAGCATCTGTCTCGATCTCAAAGGGATGCTACAGGTCTGGTAGTGAAAGTTTTGAGGGCCTAAATGAATGTTTGATCCAATGAATGTTTTTCGGGATCAAGGTTCTCAATGATAGCATAAGGCATGATTGAGCCCCAAAAATGAATCTCCTCAAGGCCCACATGAGTTTTGGCGCTTCATCTCCTAGGGTTATGTTTTTGGATGTCTAGGGTTTTTGACATTCCTGTTTATTGTAAAAAGGCCTTCGGATCCTCATTGTAATCATCTTCTTGCGAATGAGCACAACCGTCACATCTCTTCTCAGAGATAAGCCACCACCATTCCAACAAGCTTGTTTCCACTTCATTTTATAGTTTCAACTTATTTCCTTATTGAATAGAAAACCAATATTACTATATCTATGTTATTTTTTGTTAAGCACCTGTTAATAATCTGTAATCATTTCGTTCTGCTCATAAAATTTGGATCAGTGGTATCATAGTGGTCTGCTCCTTGTCGTCTTTATGTATGTCCCCAACAAGGTTAGAGTACACAGAGTTGGGTCTCGAGCTTGTTTCTCTAGAGGAAAAAATCTCTCGCACGCCCAAGTTATCTCTCATGGTAGGAGAAAAGAAATATGACGGGACAGGAGATCGTTTCAAACTGTTGATTAAGGAATCCCTCATGCAACAAAGGAACCAGATGATGGATAGTTTTGCGCAAATCCTTTAGCGACTACCAATAGGCGATGCATCTTCTTCGAGCGGAGGCGCCACCTCCTTCAAGGTACAAATAAACTTCGATATTCCTATATTTGAAGGTCAGATAGATGCAGATGATGTAGACAAGTGGTTGAATCTACTAGAAGTGTATTTTTCTGTACATAACTTTTCGAATAGAGAAAATATTACTTTTGCGCTCCTCACAACTATTCCCATGTCAAAGATTGGTGGGAAACTTTCTGTGAGCAAAAGAAAACAAAGGAACCCTCATTATTTACAGTCACGACCACCTAGGAATCCTTTAGGGATGATATTAAGGAACAATACTACCTTGTTGAAAGTTATGACGACTTTTATATCAAATGGACCACACTACGACAAGAAAGAGACTAAGAAGTGCCATATTTCACAAATATATTTCATATCTTGCGCACCAAATTGGATATCAAAGATTCAGAGCGACATCTAGTTTTCAAGTATCGCGACGCTTTCCATAGATAGATCCAGACTGAAATGGAATTTTTGGACATCTCATCCTTGGGCACGGTCTACTGATATGCTGTCAAAATCGAGAAAAATCTCAAACAAAAGACATGACAATTTGGGCCTGGGAACCCCTCACAACAAAATCCAGGAAAGGGCGGACCCAACCCAAAAAACAAAGGACAGAGAAAAGATGGAGAGTAGCAGGACAACCAGTCCAAGTCGCAAGCAAATAAGGACACCAGAAAGACAAAGAAAGATACTGGGAAGTGGTGCAACTTCCATAAGAGCCCTTGGCATAACATTGCTAACTGCTGCTCAAAGAAGTCGCTAGTGGCCAAAGTGAAAGCCTCTGAATCAGATGCGGGTTCAGACTCTGAGCTAGGACCAAAAAGGGGAAGACATATCATTGACGCAGAACCTAGTGCCACCATTGCTACCACCAAGCTCCAGCCTAGTGAACCAGACGAGCCAGAAGAAGGAGAATGCCTCTTCCATTCATAGATGTGGGTAAAAGGCACCCGACTGCACTTCATCATGGATAGCAAAAGCCGAAAGAACCTCATCTCAGCAGAGCTCGTCAAGCGGCTGGCCCTGCCGACAAAACTGCACCCACAAACCTACACCATTGGATGGCTCTGCCAAGGAAGCGATCTCCGCATCAGCCAACAGTGCCGATTGTCGTACGAAATCAAGCCCTTCAAAGATGAGGTATTGTGTGATGTTTCTCCTCTTGAAGTTTGTGATGTTCTTTTGGGCCAACCTTATTTATGGAAACATCATGTTGTATATGAGTCTAGGCCTCGTAGTGTTATTATTACTTTGAACAGGAAATTGTACAGGATACCCGAGGCAGTCCCACCTAGTGATATTTCCTTGATCTCTGCTAAGCAATGCATGAAGGTCATCTCGCAGACGGGGAAGTTTGTATTCTTTGTGATTCGCTCTCAGAATAAGTGAAAGATCACACCCACATCCAGGGTCTATGTGGCCGACCTCTCCACATAGAAGAAGTAAGTAGATAAGGTCGTGGAAGAATACTCAGATATCTTCTCCTCACCTACTGGGGTACCTTTGCACTGCCAAGTCAAGCACCCCATCGATCTGACCCCACCCCATCGATCTGACCCTCGACGCACAACTGCCCAATGGGCCAGTCTATTGCCGCTCTCTATTAGAGAATGAGGAGATCAAGCGACAGATCCAATAACTTCTCCACAAGGATCACATCTATCCTAGCTCATCACCTTGCGGGAGCCCAATCGTGCTGGTACAGAAGAAATATGGAACCTGGCGAATCTGCATTGATTACTGGGCTTTGAATAAAATCACAGTAAAAAAATGGTACCTAATTCCCCAAATAGACGACCTCCTTGATCAACTCATGTGGGCCAAATACTTTAGTAAGATTGATCTGAAGTTTGGCTACCACCAGGTCCTGATAGAACATACAGATGTATGGAAAACTGCCTTCAAGTCAAATGAAGGCCTTTTTGAATAGTTGGTCATGCCCTTTGGTTTGACAAATACTCCAACCAATTTCATGAGGATGATGGACGATATCTTGCAACCATTCACCAATACTTTTGCAGTGGTGTATCTGGATGAAATTCTCATTTACAACAAGACTTGAGTCGAACACTTGCAGCATATTCAACAGGTTTTACACACCCTGCAATAGCACAAGCTATATGACGACTTGGAAAAATGCTCCTTTGGCATGGACAGGGTCCATTACCTGGGCTACATAATTGATCAGCATGTCTTACATGTAGATCCAACCAAGATTCAATTCATCCGTGACTGGCCACCCCCAACCACACTCACTGAGCTTCGAAGCTTCTTGGGCCTTGCCAATTTCTACCGCAGGTTCATGTTGGGATTCTCCCATATTGCATGGGTCCTCAACCAAATAACCAGGGGTGGTGGTAAGGATAAATTTGCGTGGGCTGATCCCAACAACAAGCGTTCAATGATTTGAAGCAGCGCTTGTTCTCAGCCCCAGTACTTTTAATACTAGACCTGCAACAACCCTTTGAGATTGAAATAGATGCTTCAGACTATGCAGTGGGCGTCATTCTCACTGAGCATGACCACCCTGTGGCCTATCATAGTGAGACACTATCTGATGTTGTTCGTAAGTACCCTAATTACGACAAAGAAATGTACTCCATTATGCAAGCCTACTGCCAGTAGAGACATTACATTCTTGGGAAGGAGATAGTCATCCAAACTGATCATAAGTCACTGCAGTTCATGCAGACACAAGGAAACTTGTAGAATGATCGCCATCAAAAGTGGTTCACATACTTGCAACAATTCCACCTCAACATCAAGTATAAAACATGAAGCACCAATCGCGTCGCTGATTTCCTCAACAGACCACCAGTCATGGCACTCACCACGGTGCTAGACTCCTGTGGCCATGAGACCTCTGGATGGTCCCAAATCTATGAGATAGACCCAAACTTCGCCACCACTTACCAAATGTTGGGTGCAAACGCAGTTGTCAATAATTTCCATCTTCAATATGGGTTGTTGTGTTATCTAGGCCATATCCGTGTTCCATCAAGCGAGCGAGCGAAGATGATCTAGGCAGCTCACTACAGTCGGGTGGCAGGATACTTCGGTGTTGAAAATATAGTGGCAAAGCTACATAAACATTTCTACTCGCTGAAACTTTGACAGGAGGTCATAAAGTATATTAGGTCCTACACTACCTGCGCTATTTCCAAACTGACCACTAAGAAACAGGGCCTGTACACCCCCTCTTCCTACCCCTAACAGGCCATTGGAATCCATCTCAATGGACTACATGTCGAGCCTCTTGTCCACCAAGCAGGGAAATGACTGCGTTTTTGTGGTTGTTGATCACTTTTCTAAGATGGCGATTCTGGTTGCCTACAAGAAGAACATCACAGCAGAGGCCACTACCAAGCTCTTCTTTGAACGAGTCTAGGTACATTTTGTAATCCCACAAACCATTTTCTCAGATCGAGATAGTCGATTTCTTAGCACATTCTGGTCGAGCCTCTAGTCATTGCTAGACACCAAGCTCACAAAATCCATGACCTTCCACCCCCATACAGATAGCCAAATTGAGGTCATAAATCGAATGATTGTGCATATGCTTTGCATGTATAATTCAAAGCACCCTCACACATGGGATGAGAGCCTTCCCTATGTACACCATAGCTACAACTGAGCCCTGCATAGCTCGACCAACCACAAACCCTTTCAGTTGGGGTTGGGATTCCAACCATTGGGTCCCATAGATGTTGCACTTCCCCTGGCGGTCACCTCAACCGACTCATATCCTGCTCCAACTGAAGCTGAAAAAGCCACTCAGTTCATTGAGAGGATCTAACACATCTGTCAACAGGTTTAGGATATCCTACATAAGTCCAATGACAAGTGCAAGCGACACCATGATCAACATCGGGTGCCACATAAGTTTTAGGTGGGTGACAAAGTTTGGTTGCACTTGCAGAAAGAATGCCTTACAGGACCCCATCGAAAGTTTCACCCACTCCGTTATGGGTCATACACCATCACCAAGGCTATGGGGGATAATGCTTTTGAGCTCAACATTCCTCCTTTCCTTGGCCTGCACCCAATGTTCAACGTGGATCTCCTTCCCCCTTATTTCCCACCATTATTGGACACCTCAAACGTAGAAGAGCAACTGACACCAACAGAGCTCAACCCCAACTTCATACAAAAGTAATCCAATGATCATATTGTGGACACACAGATCAAGGGCACTCGACAACAAAGTTTCCATCTTTATCGAGTCGTCAATGCAGGGCAACTCCTACACCAAGGCAAGTGGCTCACTTGTGGACAAATTCAACAGAAATTTTCTCATCTGATGGGGGAACTCAACAAAATGGAGACCATTTATTCCTAAGGAGGGAGGATTGATCTAGGTGGATATCGGTGGCCACCCACCCTTTCCAACTGGCTCAAAATAGTTTTCTGACAATTTTGGAAATTTACTATTTTTAGCAGTTTTAACTTCCAGGGCCATTTTGAGGGCCTAAATGAAGTTTTTTCGGGATCGAGCTTCCCAATGATAGCAATTTTTTTTATTAATCCCACAAAATGAATCTCGTTGATGATACCTTTCCAATGGGCTATCATACGCCTAAAAAGGAGATCGTATGCAAAAGTTACGACCCCGGGAAGTTGATGTACTAACTTACCCAGACGGGGCCCACATGAATTTTGGCGCTTCTTCTCCTAGGGTTAGGTTTTTAGATGTACAGGGTTTTTGACATTCCTGTTTATTGTAAAAATTCCTTTAGAGCCTCATTGTAATCATATTCTTGCGAATGAGAAAAGCTGTCACATCTCTTCTCAGAGATAAGCCGCCACCATTCCAACAAGCTTGTTTCCGCTGCATTTAACAGTTTCAGGTTATTTGTTTATTGAATAGAAAACAAATTTTACTGTATCTCTGTTAATTTGTGTTAAGTACATGTTAATAATATGTAATCATTTCGTTCTACTCATAAAATCCAGATCAGGTTGGCCCAAAATAACATCACAAACTTCGAGAGGAGCAAATCACAAAATACCTCGTCTTTGAAGGGCTTGATGCCGTATGATAGTCGACATTGTTGGCTGACGCAGAGATCGCTTCCTTGGTGGAGCCATCCAATGGTGTAGGGTTGTGGGTGTGGATTTCTCAGTGGGGCCAGCCGCTTGATGACCTCTGCTAGGATGATGTTCTTCTCGCTACCACTATCAACAATGAAGTGCAACAGGGTGCCTTTTACCCACATTTGTGAATGGAAGAGGCACTCTCCTTCTTTTGGCTCATCTGGTTCACCAGGCTGGAGCTTGGTGGCAGCAACGGTGGCACTGGGTTCCACGTCAATGATCCATATTCCCCTTTCTAGTTCTGGCTCAGAGTCAGAACTGACATCTAATTCAAAGGGTTTCACTTCGGCCATAAACCACTGCTTTGAGTGGCAATCAATAGTGTTATTCCAAGGGTTCTTATGGAAGCCACACCACTTCCCGATATCTTTCTTTGTCTTTCCGGTGTCCTTCTTTGCTTTCGGTTTGGACTGGTTGTCCTAATACTATCCATATTTTCTCTATCCTTTGTTCTGTGGGTTGGGGCCGCCCATTCCTAGCTTTTGTTGTGAGGGGTTCCCATGCCCAAATTGCCGCGTCTTTTGTTTGATCTTTTGCTCGATTTTAACAACATATCGGTAGGCCACGCCCAAGGATGAGATTTCCAGAAATTTCATTTCGGTCTAGATGTATCTATGTAGAGCATCATGATACTTGAGCACCAGATGTCACTTTGAATCTTTGATACCCAGCTTGGTGCGCAAGGTATGGAAGATATTTGTGAAATCTGGCACTGCTTGGTCTCTTTCTTGCTGCAATGTGGTCCATTTGGTATACAAGTCGTCATAACTTTTGACAGGGTAGTATTGTTCATTAATAACATCCCTCAAGGATTCCCAAGTGGTCATGACTGTAAATAATGAGGATTCCTTTGTTTCCTTTTTCTCACAGAAAGTTTCTCACCAATCTTTGACACGGGGAACGACTTTGAGGAGCGCAAAAGTAATATTTTCCCTATTTGAAAAGTTATGGACAAAAAAATACCATTCTAGTAGATTCAAACACTTTTCAAAAACATCTGTGTCTGTTTGAACTTCAAACATAGGAATATCGAAGTTTATTTGTACCTTTAAGGGGGCGACGCCTTTGCTCGAAGAAGATGCATTGCCTGTTGGTAGCCGCCGAAGGATTTGCGCGAAACTATCCATCATTTCGTTCCTTTGCTGCGTGAGGGATTCCTCAATCAATAGTTTGAAAGGATCTCCTGTCCCGTCATCTTTCTTTTCTCCTGCCATGAGAGGTCACTTGGGCGTGCAAGAGCTTTTTTCCTTAAGAGAAACAAGCTCGAGACCCAACTCTTTGTACTCTGACCTCATTGGGGACATGAATTAAGACGATAAGGAGCAGACCGCTCTGATACCACTAATCCAGATTTTATGAGCAGAACGAAATAAATACAGATTATTAACAGATTCTTAAAACAAAATAACAGAGATACAATAAAACTGGCTTTCTATTCAATAAGGAAATAAGCTGAAACTGCAAAATGCAGCGAAAACAAGCTTGCTGGAATGGTGGCGGCTTATCTCTGAGAAGAGATGTGATGACTGCTCTCATTCGCAAGAATATCATTACAATGAGGCTCTGAAGGAATTTTTACAATAAACAGGAATGCCAAAAACCCTAGACATCCAAAAACCTAACCCTAGGATATGAAGCGCCAAAAGTCATGTGGGCCCCGTTTGGATAAGTTAGTACATCAACTTCCTGGGGTCGTAACTTTTGCATACAATCTCTGCTTTAAGCGTATGATAACCCGTTGGAAAGGTATCATCGAGGAGATTCATTTTGGGGGAAATATCGAAAGAAATTACATATTTCTCACCATTTTCCCAAAAAACATCATTTAGGGCCTCAAAACGGCTCCGAAAGTGAAAAACTGCTAAAAATAGTAAATGACCAAAATTGCCAGAAAACTGTTTTGAGCTAGTTGGAAAAGGTGGGTGGCCACCGATATCCCCTTGGATCGCAAGTTGAGCCACCTAGACATAGGTCAAGGCTGACTTGTACACTTTACCCTTTCTAATTTACAATTGACTTTTTCCAAGGCACAATAGGGCCTAATTTTACAATAAGAATATCTTCCAAAGCTACTCAAACTTCAACAAATGCTTCTCTTCTTCTTGTCTTTAATTACAAAATTATTCCTCAAATAACATATTATTTAATATCATTCACAGTTTTGGTGGCATGCCTTGTGGGTACTCTTTGTCTTGTTTTTTTCATCTATATGATGTTTTTCAATGTGAGGTTGCAACCTTTAAAATCCCCTCTATTGGGTATAAACCTCCCTTCTAAAAAGAAAGTAACTTTTGAGTAATGTCAGTATAAAAAAATGATAAAGGTTGATTATGTTAACTAACCCTCCATGGCAAGATCAAGGTTGACTATTGTAACATCCCCACTATAATCCCCGGTTTAATTAATGCATAATGTAGATATAGATGTGGCTATGGACAAGCAATGTAAATGAGAAATATATTTCCTGAATTGTAAATAAATATAATGTAATACCAATTGTTGGGATATGGACAGAGATGGGGGATGACTAATCCACAAGAGAGGGGGAATTCCTAGAGAGTGTCCAAGAGGGGTCCAAAGGAAAATAATTTATGGGTATTAATTCAAACTTACATTTCTGAATTTTATTATCATTTGGGGAAACCTTCTATTTTTTGGTTGAGTGTATGAGAGCCCAATCATTGAATAACTTTCATAAGGTGAGTGTGTGATCCAGATTATTTTTGGCACAAATTGAGAGCGGAGATATAATAAAGAAATGTATAGAGATATCTCAGATATCCAATATTATAACAAAAATATCTTAGATATGCAACCATAAACACAGAGATACAGTAATACACAATTTCTATTAATGAGCGAAATGTACAAGACTATAAAAATACAGTGTGAAAGACTCGCTAGAATGGTGGGAAGTTATCTCTGAGAAGAGATGTGACAGCTACTCACATTCACAAGAAGATGAATGTTACAATGAGGCTCCAAAGACCTTTTTATCATAAATAAAATCCAAAACCCTAACCTCTGAAGATGACAAAGCCAACAATTTTGTGGACTCCGTTTTGGGTAGATTGGTGTATCAACTTCCTCAGGGTGTAACTTTGGCATACTATCTTCGTTTTGGGCACACGATAGCTCATTGGAAAGGTATCGTTGAGAAGATTAATTTTGGGGGCTCAATTAGAGCCTTAGGATATGATTGAGGTGCTTTATTCTGAAACAAACTTCATTTATGCCTTCAAAATGGTCATGAAAGTTTAGGAACCGAAAAACTGCTAAAAATAGTAAGTTGTCAGAAAACTGTTTTGAGCCAGTTGGAATAGGTGGATGGCCACTGATATCCACCTAGATCAATGTGAGAGTCACATCCCATAGTTATTGGAGAGCATGGGGCTGAAGTACAATCAACATTGGGCATATTGAGTAGTCAATTGTCTCGGGAAAAGAGAGGGATTTTGTATGGGTAGCAACAGGTAGTTGGAGACATTCAGTTTTAACATGAACAAAAAGAGAAAATAGAGGAGAAGAGATTGGGAGATAGAAAAACAATATTGGGAGAATTTTGGAGCATGCTGGAGCGTTTTTGGAGCGTTTTGGAGCTGGAAATTGAAGAGCTAGATTGTCAGGCCCGAAGAGTGAATTCCTGGGTGAGTTGCACTATATTAGAAAGTGTTTGTTGTTGGTTTTTTTCGTAGTTTTTTCTAGCAATGAGTTCCCTTGAATTCCCAACTGAGAGATTCCTAGCTACCTATGTCAGAGAGACCCTAATAAATGAATGGGATGCCTGATGGATTGATGTCCTTCCCAAACAGTTTGTTACACACATTTTATAAAAGATAAGTGTTTATCTATTTTGCTGAATTATTTATGAGTTAATGGTTGTGCATTTACTCTATGAATGAGAATAGTTTTATATGTTTTTTATAAATGTTTTATTAGTTTCATTCATGGTCATTTAGAGTGTTGTAGATGTATTTAATTATGAGTATCATAAATTAGTTGAATGTATGTTTAAATTGTAGCTGGTATGCTACAATATTTGGATTAATAAAAGAAAATTTTGTTTTATGTGTATTTCCATGTAGTAATGTTCCCTGGTTAAGCCGTGGAACATTACAACTATGTCAGCCAACATCTCCTTTATAAATAAAGGAGATATAGATAGTTTAAGGAATCATTATTTGTTATTTGTCTCAATATATTGTATCACGGGAAAATCAAATGCGTACTAGTTGGGCTATGATATCTTTGATGAAATTTCAAGGTTGTAACAATTAAATGATTTATTTAATAAAATAAAGGTGATTCTTAACATCGAATGGATAGGAAACAAAGTCAATAGCTGACTTTGTTGTGTGCCCACATAATCAGGTTAAGGGGTAAAATAAGTAGATCCCTCATTTTTCAAGTGAATTTCCTACTCATATTTGGGTTTTCCATTATGAATATTTGTGTTTACTTGAGTTTCATGATGATACATTGTTTATTTTTTCCTTTTAAAAAATAAAAAATTCTTATTCATCATAAAGAAAATATGTCACATTGTGTAGATGTTGCAATAACATACATTTAGTAAGAAGTGGGAGGATGATCCACTCTACAACTAAGAAACAAACACTAATATTACATGTTAGTGTGCATTTAGTTGTTGTTCCATTGAAAAATAGTCCTTGTTCCTACCTTATTTCCCTTTCTTCTTTTTCACCTCATGCTACACCCCTAGAAAATGGTCCATAGTGACAAACAATAAATTAGAAATCAGATAATCGAGATTCCAAGAAGCAATCGAATGTATAGGATTTGAAAGGAGAGCCAATTCTTAATCGAAATCAAAGTTGACAGATTTATGTATTCTCTATATTCCCCTAGATGGGGCTTCAATGATCCAAGTGGACATTGGTGGCCACCCACCCGTTCCAAATTCCACTTGGCTCATCTTGACAATTTTCAGTTCAACACGTTTCTTTGTAATGGAGACATTTATTTGTAACTGTGGGTTCTACACTTCTGGGGCTGTCCTGAAGCCCTACACAACATCTAGGTGGATAATGGTGGCCGCCCACCTATTCCAACTAGCTTATTTTGGAAGTTTTCATGTCACTACATATTTTTGTACTTCCAGGTCCATTTTGGGGCCCTAAACAATGTTTCCTTGGCTTGCCACAATCATACTATAGCAAGAGTTAGAGTTTGACGACATAATGCGTATTTCTCAAAAAGACCTTTCCAACAGGCTATCACACACCTAAAACGAAGATCGTATGCAAAAGTTACGACCCCAAGAAGTTGATGTACTAACTTATCCCAATGGGGCCCACATGAATTTTGGTACTTCATCTCATATGGTTAGGTTTTTGTATGTTTAGGGTTTTGGCATCCATATTTATCATAAAATGGCCTTTAGAGCCTCATTGTAATGATTTTCTTGCGAATGATTGCAACTATCACATCTCTTCTCAGAGATAAAGTTGCCACCATTCTAGCGAGTCTCAAACTCTATATTTTTATAGTCTTTGTACATTTCTTTCATTAATAGAAATCATGTATTGATGTATTTCTCTATTTATGACAATATTTATGTGTATTTCATCCTAATATATCTTCTTTCATTTCGTTACGAAAATAATCATGATCAATGGTATCAGAGCAGGATGCTCTTGATTGTTTTTCAGTGCATGTCCCCGACGAGGTTCAAGTATAGCAAGTCGGGTTTCGAGCTTGTCTCTCTTGAGTACAATCGCTCTCGCATGCCCAAGATGGTGGAAGAAAATAAAAACAATAGAGCAAAATATTCTATTAACCTATTGTTTGAGCAAGCTCTCATTCGACAGAGGACGAAATGATGGAGAATTTTTCCCACATCCTTCAACACCTTCTGATAGAAATAGGCACATATTCATCAAGCGACCACTTTGGAGGAACTTCTCCCTTCAAGGTATAAGCTAATTTTGAGATTCCCATATTTGAAGGTCATATAGATGCAAATGCCTTAGAAAAATGGTTAAATCTACTAGAAGGTTATTTCTCTGTTCACATTTTTTTCGACTGGGAAAATATCACCTTCGCACTCCTCAAGGTTCTCCCCCATGTCAAAAATTGGTGGGAAACTTACTAGGAGCAAAGTTCCACAGAGGAATTTGGAATGTATGGGGCCAAACCCACTTTGGATTTTTTTGTGGATGCGGTCAAGGAACAATATTACCCTGTGGATAACTAAGAAGACTAGTACATGAGATGGACCACACTGCGGCAAGAGAAGAGCCAAACAATTGCAGAGTTCACAAATACTTTCCATACCTTGTGCACCAAGCTGGGTATCAAAGACTCCAAGCGACATCTCGTTCTGAAATACCATGGGGCTCTGCATAGGTACATCCAAACCAAAATGGATTTCTTAAACATCTCATCATTGGGAGTTTCCTATCGATATGCTGTCAGAATCGAGCATAAATTTAGGCACCAAAACAAATGGGAGTTCAGCTCTGCAAATTTGTAACAAACAAAGCATGATAAAGACGACCCTAACCAACATCCTCTTGACAAATAATCCAAGACACAGGAAAAGAAGGGTAAAGGAAAGATGGAGAATGACACTGGGAAGTGGTATGACTTCCACAAAATCCTCTGGCACAACACCGATGAATGTCGCTCGAAATAGTCATTGGTGGCCGAGGTCAAGGACAAGGAACCAAAACCTGATTCAGAATTTGATCCAGAAAATAATGAAAAAAGACATATCATCGATGCATACCCACTTCTATTGTCGCAACCACAACAATTCAACCCGAAGAACAAGTAGATCCTGAAGAGGGAGGGCGCTTCTTCCATTCACAGATGTGGGTGAAGGGGACCATGTTGCATTTCATTGTTGATAGCAACAGTAAAAAGAACCTCATGTCAGCTGAGGTTGTCAAACAATTAGGATTGTCGACAACACCACACCTACAACCATACAACATCGGGTGGCTTCACTAGGGACGAGATCTATGTGTCAGCCAACAATGTCTCCTATCCTATGGCACCCAACCCTTCAAGGATGAGGTAGTGTGTGATATTTCCCCTCTTGATGTCTGTGATGTTGTTCTCGGCCAACCATATATGTGGAAACATCATGTTGTTTATGAGTCTCAACCCTGTAGTGTCCTTATTACTCTAGGGGGTTATCTCTACAGGATACTAGAGGTAGTTCTGACTACTGTTCCACCAAAATAGTGTTGTAAGTTAATCTCTCATACTGCAAAATTCACCCTCTTCACAGTCTGTTTAAAGGATGCACAGAAGGAAACTACAATCACTGCAGTCTCATCACCTTCTATCCAACATAAGCATATTGCAGAAGAGAAAGAAGATATTGTTTCTTCACCTATGATGGTGCCCACACAATGCCCCATCAAGCCCAAAGACAAAAGGTTGATGGAACAAATTCAACCCCTCCAACAACAGGTCCGTGAAAGCCTTCCATAGACCAAGCAACACAACTTCTCCAGCAAGGCACGTAGCTTACCAAGATTCATATTCAGAATTTTTTTTCCCTTCTTCCCTGGGCACTCAATGCAATGGACGCCATTGCTTCCTAAGGGGGAGGGATTGATTCAGGTGGATATTGGTGGCCACCCACTTGTTCCAAATTCGAACTAGCTCATCTTGATAGTTTTCAATTCAACACGTTTCTCTGTAATGGGGACATTTCTTTGTAATTGTGGGTTCTTCACCTCCGGGCCAGTCCTGAAGCCCTACATAGCATCCAAGTGGATAATGGTGGCCTCCCACCTAGTCCAACTGACTTATTTTGGAATTTTTCATGTCAATACATCTTTCTGTAGTTTCAGGGCCGTTTTGGGGCCCTAAACAATGTTTTCTTGGCTTGCCATAGTTAAACTGTAGACAAAATTAGAATTTGATGGCATGATGTGTAGTTCACTAAAATACCTTTCCAACGGGCTATCACACGGCTAAAAAATAGATTGTATGCAAGAGTTACGACCCCGAGAAGTTGATGTACTAACTTATCCCAACGAGGCCCACATGACTTTTGGCGCTTCATTTCCTAGGGTTAGGTTTTTGGATGTCTAGGGTTTTGGCATCCATGTTTATCATAAAAATGCCTTCATAGCCTCATTGTAATGATCTTTTTGCGAGTGATTGTAGCCGTCACATCTCTTCTCAGATATAAAGCTGCCACCATTCTAGCGAGTCTTGCACTCTGTATTTTTACAGTCTTTGTACATTTCTTTCATTAATAGAAATCATGTATTGTTGTATTTATCTGTTTTTGGAAATATTTATGTCTATTTCATTGTAATATATCTTCTTTCATTTCATTCCAAAAATAATCTAGATCAGTGGGATCAAAGCAGGCTGCTCTTGATCATTTTTCAGTGCATATCCTCGACGAGGTCCGAGTATAGCAAGTTGGGACTCAAGCTTGTATTTCTTGAGGAAAATCGCTCTCGCACGCCCAAGAAACCCTCCATGGCGGAAGAAAAGAAAAATGACGGAGCATATTATTCTATTTACCCATTGCTTCAGAAAGCTCTTGTGCGACAGAGGGACGAAATGATGGAGAATTTTTCCCACATCCTTCAACGTCTTCTGATAGAAATAGACAGATCTTCATCAAGCGACCACTTTGGAGGAACTTCTCCCTTCAAGGTGCAAGTTAATTTTGAGATTTCTGTATTTGAAGGTCAGATAGATGCAAATGCCTTAGAAAAATGGTTAAATATACTAGAAGGTTATTTCTTTGTTCACAATTTTTTCGACAGGGAAAATATCACCTTCACACTCCTCACGGCTCTTCCCCATGTCAAACATTGGTGGGAAACTTACTGGGAACAAAGTTCCATAGAGGAATCTGGAATATATGGGGTCGAGCCCACTTGGGATGTTTTTGTGGATGCGGTCAAGGAACAATATAACCCCGTGGATAACTATGAAGACCAGTACATGAGATGGACCACACTGCAACTAGATAAGAGACAAACAATGTCAGAGCTCACAAATACTTTCCATACTTTGCGTACCAAGCTGGGTATCAAACACTCTGAGTGACATCTCATTTTGAAATATCATGGGGCTCTGCATAGGTACATCCAAACCAAAATGGATTTCCTCAACATGTCATCATTGGGAGTTTCCTATCGATATGATGTCAAAATCGAGCATAAATTTAGGCACCCTAACAAATGGAAGTTCAGGTCTACAAATTTGCAACAAACAAAGTATGATAAAGATGGCCCTAACCAATAACAATTCGACAACCAATCCAATACACAGGAAAAGAAGGGTAAAGGAAAGATGAAGAATGACACTGGGAAGTGGTGCGACTTCCACAAAATCCCCTGGCACAACACCGATGAATGTCGCTCGAAACATCCATTGGTGGTCTAGGTCAAGGACAAGGAGCCGAACCCTGATTCACAATATGATCCAGAAAATAATGAAAAAAGACAGATCATCGACGTAGACCCCACTTCTACTGTTGCGACCACAATAATTCAACCAGAATAACCAATAGACCATGAAGAGGGGGAGCACCTCTTCCATTCACAGATGTCAGTGAAGAGGACCATGTTTCATTTCACTGTTGATAGCAACAACCAGAAGAAACTCATCTCAGCCGAGGTCATCAAACAATTAGGGTTGTCGACAACACCACACCTACAACCATACAACATCAAGTGGCTTCACCAGGGACGAGATATTCGTGTCAGCCAGTAGTGTCGCCTGTCCTATGGCATACAACCATTCAAGGATGAGGTAGTGTGTGATGTTTCCCCTCTTGATGTCTGTGATGTTGTTCTGGGCGAACCGCATATGTGGAAACGTCATGTTGTTTATGAGCCTTGACCCTGTAATGTCATTATTACTCTAGGGGGTAATCCCTACAGGATACCAGAGGTAGTTTCAACTACTATTCCACCAAAACAGTGCCACAAGGTAATATCTCATACTGCAAAATTCATCCTCTTCACAGTCTATTCAAAGGATGCGCAGAAGGCCACTGCAACCATTGTAGCCTCACCAACTTCTATCCAACACAAGCAGATTGTAGAAGAGAAAGAAGATATTGTTTCTTCACCTATGATGGTGCCTACACAATGCCTCGTCAAGCCCGGAGACAACAGGTTTATGGAACATATTCAACCCTGCCAGCAACAGGTCCGTGACATCCTTCGACAGACCAAACAACACAACTTCTCCAAAAAGGCACACAACTCACCAAGATTCAGATTCAGAAAATGCTTTCCCCTCTTCCCTGAGCACTCAACGCAATGTAGACCATTGATTCCTAAGGGGGGAGGACTGATCCAGGTGGATATTGGTTGCCACCCACCTGTTCCAAATTCCAACTAGCTCATCTTAACAATTTTCAGTTCAACACGTTTCTTTGTAATTGTGGGTTCTACACTTTTGGGGTTGTCCTGAAGCCCTACACAACATCCAAGTGGATAATGGTGGCCACCCATCTATTCCAACTGGCTTATTTTGGAATTTTTCATGTCAATACATCTTTTTGTACTTCCAGGGCTGTTTTGGGGCCTAAGCAGTGTTTTCTTGGCTTGCCACAATCAAACTGTAGATAAAGTTAGAGTTTGATGACATAATGCGTAGTTCTAGAAAATACCTTTCCAACGGGCTATCACATGCCTAAAACGAAGATCGTATGCAAAAGTTACGACCTCGAGAGGTTGATGTATTAACTTATTCCAACGGGGCCCACATGACTTTTGACACTTCATCTCCTAGGGTTAGGTTTTTGGATGTCTAGGGTTTTGGAATCCGTGTTTATCATAAAAAGGCCTTTAGAGCCTTATTGTAATGATCTTCTTGCGAATGAACGTAGCCGTCACATCTCTTCTCAGAGATAAAGATGCCACCATTCTAGCGAGTCTTGCACTCTGTATTTTTACAGTCTCTGTACATTTCTTTCATTAATAGAAATGATGTATTGTTGTATTTCTTTGTTTCTGGAAATATTTATGTGTATTTCATTGCAATATTTATGCTTTCATTTTTTTCCGAAAATAATCTAAATCTTTCCATGGCAACTACCACCCTTGTGGATTTTTTATCATCTTCTTTATCCACTATAGATAGTGTTGTTTCCTCAACCTAGATTTTGGGGCAGCCATTGATATCCTTCTCTAAATATATATTATGTTGATTGTCTGCACTTGAATAATTTTCATCATCTGACACTTGTAGCTCAAATGATTTTGATCCTTTGGTTTATTACATTTTTTCTATTTAAAATAACCTTGTACATGAGAACATGTTCAAGATAAGCTTATACTTGAGGATATGTACCTGTCCTTCTTGTCGAAAAACTCGGTAATGGAATTTTGTATTTTTATTATCCAATTCTTGTGTTCATATAGAGCATTTCCTTTGAAGTATAAACTTATCGAGTAAGCCCTTGCTAAGGTCAATCTCTACACCAATAAAGCATATATAAAAATACCAATCTCTATCTAATCTATATAAGTTTTTAGATATCACCCTAAAATATCCTTATGTTTTCAAAAACTAATAACTCTCAAAAGGATTGGTAGATTATGAAATATAACCATACATACGTTTTGGTTACATACATATTGGATAACCAAGAAAACAAAAATATATGTTTTTTCTATAATCAAGGACCCTCCTTAAAAAACTTTTAAATAATCAACCAAAACATGTAGTTGAATAATAAAAAAATATTTGAAAATAAAATATACCTCACAATGCTTTGATCACTCCCTTGAATTGAATTTCATAATATGAAAGGAGATTAAAAACTCTCATTCCGTAACTCCAAAATTAGAACTTCCTTGAATATCTAATGATTGTACATTGTTATACAATGTTGCTTTCGTCATTTACATTTAAGCATTCTATATTTAGAGATCCAAACTTAATATCTAATGATTGTACATTGTTATACAATGTTGTTTTTGTTAACTATTTATAATTAAATATTCTATATTTAAATATTTAAATTTAACTGGTTAAATCAATAGTTGACTTTGCTGCATTTGTCGCCGAGGTGTAGGACAGTCGGTGATGGAGTGTGTTGTTAAGCCACTCCGTGATGTTAAAGTCACTGGTTCGAAACCTGCGGGGACAAAAAATCCAACCATGTTAAGGGTTGGTGTGGCTCAGGCCGGGTGCGATCCCCGGGTGATTTTGACGGCTTAGATGCCCCTGAGTCGTGGTTTCTCAAGCCACAGGTTAATCGCAGGTCACAAAAAAAATAGTTGACTTTGCTGCATACCCATTAAATAAACAGCATATGAAAGGAGAGAGGTTGAGATTGATAATAATTGAGCATTGAATAAACAACATCTGCAAGGAGAGAGGTTGAGATTGATAGCAGTTGAGTGCTCATGGTTAATGTTCAGAATCAAATTGTATTGTATAGTATATAGATTAGAGTTTTATGATGAGATAGAATTAGGTTGAACTTTTAAATCCATGTCCCATTACAACTCATAGAACTTCTGGAAACTAAGGAAA
>JZKD02S2240046.1:10290-21761 GCA_000966675.3 Picea glauca
TTGCCCTACCTCAAGGGTTTGATGGTAATAAAGAAGATTTTGCATATTGTTCTTGTATATCTATTGTGGTGTTTTTGTATTCAGTCAGTATTTGTGGTGATTATATTGGTAGATCTATTCAGGTAGTTAACAAATTCACATAGACCCAGAGCGAATTAGAGCTATAGTTAAGATTCCATTACCCCACAACAAAAAGGCTATGCAATACTTCTTTGGGAAAATCAATTTTGTGAGGAAATTCACCCCCGATTTCGCTGAAACTATTAAACCCCTACAAAACATGATCCACAAAGATGATGAATTTAAGTGGGATGATGAATGAAAAAGTTATTTCAGCAATATTAAGGCTGCAATATCTCAAGCTCCAGTGTTGCAAAGTCCCTACTTTAGCAAATATATATTACTCTACACATTTTCCTCCGACCAATCGTTAGCTACAGTATTGACTCAGAAGGATGATGAAAACAACGAGGCCCCGATCTCATTTATGAGCACTAATCTCCAAGGGGAAGAACTAAATTACCCTGCTATAGATAAGCATGCTTATGTAGTATATAAGGTAGTGAAACACTTCAGATCCTACATCCTAAAGAACCATACCAAATTCATCGTGCCTCACCCTGCAGTACGATCCCTATTCACTCAACATGAGACGGGGGAAAGAAGAGGAAGCTGGATGGTAGTAGTCCAAGAATTTGATCTAGATGTAAAACCTACTAAACTGGTTAAGGGACAAAGATTATGCAAACTAGTAGCTGAAGCCCAGGACCAAGTAAATGAAGACCCAATATGGGAGAATGAATTGGCATTATGGTGTTGTGAAGCTTCATACATCTCCCCAGGGCAAGAGTCTTGGTATGAGAAATTGACTTATCTCCTACATCATGGGACTTGCCCAAAAAACCTAATTCCTAGGGATAAGAGAGCCCTTAGGTTAAAATCAACACAATATTGCCTTATAAATTCAGTTCTCTTCCATGTTAATTATGATGGGATACTTTTAATATGTATCGAATGCGAAGATGAAGACAAGGTTTTGAAGGAGCTCCATGATGGTCCTGCAAGTGGACATTTCACAAGAAACACCACCGCTCACAAAATACTAAGAGATGGATAATGTTGTCCTAATCTGTTCAGAGACTCTCACTCATATGTTAGAAACTGTAAAAATTTCCAAATAAGCACAGGGATGGAAAAGAGAGCAGTCATCCCACTCCAACCTATGGTCATTTCCAAGCCATTTGAGCAATGGGGATTAGATATCATAGGACAAATTACACTGATTTCTTCAAAACTACATAGATACATACTGACTGCCACATACTATTTCACGAAATGGGAAGAGGTTATCCCTCTGACTCATGTAAATGAAAAGGTGGTGATCCAATTCATAGAACAACAACTGATCACAAGTTTCGATATGCCTTTTGTCCTTGTTTTTGATAATTTCACTTACTTTTCCGCCACCTTATTAACAGAGTTTTCTTTAGACAAAGGAATCATAATCATATACTCTGCAAACTATTATACATAGGGGAACAGAGTAGCAGAATCAACCAACAATAACCTAGTGAGGATATTAAAGAAAACAGTTGTCGAAAACCAGAGGAATTGGAACAATTCACTTCATAATTATTTATGGGCTGATAGAGTAACAACTAAGGAAGCTATAGGGAATTCCCCATACTTTCTTGTATACAGAAAAGAAGCCATTCTCCTGAACAAGCTATATCTTCCATCTCTTCATCTTGCTCATGATTCTAGAGGACAACCCTCATCAGTTATACAACAAAGAATTGATACCCCCCTCATGTTGGAAGAAGAGAGGGAGAAAGAAAAATAAAAGTCCATATCTCATCAAAAAATAGTTAAAAGGTGGCTTGATAGGCATAGGGCTACAAAGAAGAAGTTTGAAGTGGGAGACTTAGTCCTAAAATGGGACAAAGAAAATGAGTCAAGGGGAAAACATTCTAAGTTTTAGAATCTATGGCTCGAACCTTTTCAGGTAGCCGAGAAAATTGGGGTAGGCATATATCAGTTGAAAAATATGAGGGGGGAACCTGACGCCCTCCCAGTGAATTACCAATCCATAAAAAAATATTTTCATAAAAAAAATAATAAAAAAAATGTGTGTTTGTTTTCATGATGTTTGTTTTTAGGTAGGTTGGTTGCAGAGCGCATTTATGTTTTTGTTTCTTTCTTTAATACTTCTATTCTTTTGAATATTGTGTTTAGAAAGACAATGGTTGGTCTCGATTCATGCGATATGACGAACTCTATTCCTAACTCACCACTTACATACAACACAAGAAGCATTGGGAGACCTGTGGTTGTTTTAAAGGGTTTTCTATCTAACTTGCAGATGAACAACCTTGGAAAAGTGATGAAGAGTATGCCTGGTGGTCTGGTAAAAACTTAAGGTAAAGGTGGTAACATGGGAAGGACTACATGTACCTCAAGACAGAGCTAGCAAAAATTCACCTTAACCATCTCATTTTGCAAATAACAGACGTCCTCCTCTCCCAATCACTCAGGGAATTCTGCCAAAATAAAATCAACTATATCAAATGAGTGAAGAGTAGGAGAGGGTATGTAGATAACTCTGTCGGGGCTATGGACGCTCGCTAGAAGAGGAGTAAGGTCTGTGACATCAGGGTGACTCCATTGGGGCTATGGATTGTCACTGGCAGCAGAGCAACATCGTAGCAAGTGAATGATGATAACTAAAAGGACTGGTGCCAGTGAATGTGTTAATCGACTCTTGTCAAAGGGGGTGTGAGTCAAGGTTACAGGAAATGAAGGTGGAATAAAGGTTGAAACCCCACAGGAAGACCCAGATGCACCAACTAGGGAATTCCAAATGTAAGGTAAAAGAGGCTCTGATAAAAAACCAGTTAAGTTCTTAACCAGATTTTTCATTAGCCGAGCCCGAGGTAGGAATAGAGATTCTAATTTCACCCAGTAAGTTGCCATTTTTTGAGCACTCAACACACCCTAAAACTCCTTTATCAATTTTTTTACTTTTTGGGTACCACTTGATCTTCCACACTGTCTGATTAGACTTCATTTTGAGAAATTTTTGTCTTTGCTTATTTTCATGACTCTCGTCACCTTTTTAGGTTTTCTTGAACTTATGAAACCCCATGACTAAAAATACCTCAACACTTGAATAAATAATCGGTGGCCAAAAACCTCACCCAATGTGCTCAGGTTTGGCATGAGAAGGAGTTCAAAGAAGAGAAAGGAACCACTCAGAAGACTATAGTCGTTGAGCGTCGATATCCATCGGCATTGACAGAAGGAAGTTTTGGTTTGCGTTAAGTTTTTGCATAAAGATATCATTGATAGATGATTACCCTTTGACATCGGTAAAAGATGGGGGAACACGAGTTAATGAAGAACGAAAATATATTCATCAATAAACGATGCCCGATGTGTTTTATCAGAATCAGGGAAAACCGAGAAGGATCAAAACAAACATTTTGACCAGGATAAAAGTTATCCCTGATCACCAATCCCCGATGTGTTTTCGGTGTTAGGAATTTTTCAAGGGAGTCGATCCAAAAAATGCTTTGATAGGTTTATTGTCGATCGCCGATGCTGGACACTTTTCGACATTGGAAAGCTAAGGTTTGTTTTAGAATGAATAACTTAAGGAAATTCCAGACTCCAATTAATACAAGCGAATTAAGTCACTAGTCTTCAACACCACCCTGGTCAAGGACAAGAAACGAGCTTTCGTACCCTATGGTTTCTATGTAGGGTTCTACTTGGTAAAGGAAACTATTCAATCCAAACAAGAAGGGCTGAGGCAACTCAATTTTATATTCCTGACGAGATGATTCCATAAGAATGATCCAAAGGGCCTCGTCCTGCAACATGCTTCACATGTGTCATCCTGCTAGTTGTATTCTAATGACAAGTTCGAAGATGAAGTCTTCACAGAGAACACCAAGGACTAGGATGAAGTGGTACAAAGGATGGCCAACCTAAAAATTACCAGGTTCAAGGCCATGAGCATGGATGAACAGGTGGAAAAAATAGAGTAGTTGGATTAAGAATCCCTCAGAGCTAGGGAAGAAATCAGAGTGGTAAAGGCAATAGAGGTGCATAAAAGGGGGTTGTCTATGACACCAGAGGCACAAGAAAGGGGATTTATCCTAATGGAACAAGTGCAACAAGTAATTTATCAGCTATATAATGATCCATACCTTGTGTAAATGATAAGGGTCCCTTCCGACAACCCAAGCGAAATCCAGGTAGGTCCAAGTGACCCAGAACCAATACAAATTGAAGAGATCATCAGGTTGGATAACCCGGAAGTTTCAACGCCAAAGGCTAGATCACTAGGGGATGTTTCAGCTCACCCATAGATAGTGAGGACATCAGGGAGAGAAAGTGCACCAAACCCCCTCCACAACTTAATAAATATCTATGATAATGAGGAGAGTTTGGAGGTTTCCCTGGTAAATCTAGTGCAAATCATAGAGGAAAAGGAACCTGAGAAGGCATCTTCCCTAGCTCCTGATGCTCAAATTCAAATCCTTCCATAGAGTGACCAGGAGGTCGAAAGTGTCTTAGACACTAGGCTACTCGATGTACTGGGGAACCAATTGAACATCTTGAAGGACGAGCTAGGGTCGGGAAAAGAAGAAGAAGAATTTCCATAGCTGGAAATCGACATCTCAACAACCAATTATCAAGTAAGTACTGAGCCTGCCCCTAATGCTTCAATTTCAGCCGATACTTTACCTCCCAATGAGAAACAACTAGAGGCTTAGCTTTCAAAACACATGGAATAGGTTCAAGAACCCAATCTTGAACAGATATACACCATTGGGAGCTCAAGAAACAAGCTTACCTAGGGAGAGTAGAAAATACCTGAACCCGTGGATGAGGTCATTGATATACAAGCCATCTCTTATGACCAAAAGAGGAAATACATCATGAAAAGAACCACCAAGAAGATGAGGCTTACTCTAGATTTCTCCATCCTCATCACGAAAGAGGAGAAATTGATTAGCACGGAGCATGCCAAGACATCTGATCTTATCAGTGCAGGGACGGAAATCACAGATGCCACCCTGGATAGAGCGAGGAAGGATGAAGAGGATATGTATGCTACACTGAAGGTGTTATCACATATAGTTGTCAAGGGCAGTATGTCATATGACTTTGTGGTCTGCATAGGAAGCATCCAAGAGCAGCATGAAAAGCAACTCATTTCAGGCTTAAAACACAACTGATGGACTCAGTTTTCAATGGAAAGAGTCCCCTTTGAAGTTCAGATCAACAGTTTGTAGGAATCAGGGGGTTTGAAATATTGTTAAATATTATTTGTGAAATAGCTGAAGTCCTGAAGTTTCTAAAGGCCTGAAATGAATTTGAGTCATTGATCAACAATAGCCACATGTCGTCAGATCCATAGATTCAGGTAAAATAACAGAAGGTAAGAAAGATTCGAGTTTCGATTTTCCCAGAGCCCGAAGACCCGAAGGGATCTCAACCATTGATCTCAAGAGGGCCACACATCATCAGATCCATAGCTCCAGGTAAAAGAAGATGAAGGTGAGAAAGGTTGGTGAAACCTCATCTCACCACTTAAATGGAAATCTAAGACGAACTATCAACAAGTCCGTTCTTCTACAGGTTCCTACTAAAACACGTTTGCGTCTGGCAGAAGATTGCTTCTGATAGAAGCTCACGTCTGACAAAAGACTACATGCGTAGTCTTCCAGAGAGCATACATACATAAATACTTGAATGAAAAGACTCGAGCATGCCTCTATTTTTAGTGGAAAATTGTTCTGAGTATACAGGAGTCATTTTGATATTTTGTAATGGTCGATGGTTGAGCTAGTCTCCCTCATTGTAAAGTTTTGATGAAAGCTCTAGTTATCTGTTATGTAATAGGATTTGAGATTTCTTGTTTAATATAATTCATCTTCTTTCCATCTCTTTATAAAATATGTTTTAGAACACTCGAGCATGGAGGATCCAGTCAAGGGTCGTATGTTGTTGTTATGAAGGTTTGATTTTATTAGTATTGTGACCAATTTTAATCAATTAGTTTTGTTATCTTTTTCCCTCTCACACTGAAGAGATCGGGCATGGATGATCCAGTCGAGTTGTTGTAGCTTCATCATGATGTATGTTTGATAATTGTGTTGTTACGACTGTGTTTCTTAAATATACTTTAGTGTCTGGAAATTTGAATCCAAGAGGATCTTGTGTTTGAGTTTTTTTTCCTTAGAATGTTGGAAGACCTAATGTCCATAGTAGACCTCTACATTATCGTCACCAAGTCTTCCTTCTATTCACATTTAATCCAACTTACTTACTAAATTTGAATCAAGACCCCATCTGCCTGTGCATACCAATCCATTTTTCTCAGTTAAAGCGATATCATATTGAGTCTGTACCCATTCGACCCCCCTTAAATTTATTCATTGTGACATACAAAATGATGGGTACTAGGCTTACCTCCCCTGCAATCAGGAGGTGAATTCTAGTGCTAACATTTCTGACGCCATTGTCAGGGATGAAAGTGAATATATCTTCCCTGAGATAACGACAAAGAGATTTTGATTATGAAGGTGCATCAGATATCAGAGCCATTGAAGATTGTATCTTGCACCTCGTGACTCCACCATCAAAGACTCCACTTGGGAGGATCCTATTGACAGAAAAATGACCATACCGAAGGGAAAGACCGTGTATCAGTCTATGAGTTTTCTTCATGAAGTCTTGTTCTTCTTTATCATCTCATTTCTCTCTTTCCCTTCACATATAAAGAGGATTATCCTATGCTTTGTATATTTAGATGACACTAAGCCTTCCTTCATTCATCCATCCTTGGAAGAAGAAGAAATGACCTCTTTTGTGTTGTAGATGTTGATCCTATGTATTCACCTCAGCCTATTCATAAAAGTGAGATATGTATTGCATCTCCCCTAGAAATTGATCACCCTTGTAGCCTTGAGGAGGTTGAAAATGATTCATAGCCTTCTCAAATATCATTACCTCTTGTTGTTTCTCTTGAACCTTCTGATCCTCTTATTGAATCCCATATTCAAACCATAAGTTTTCAACCTAATATTAGAGATAGTATGTTTAATCCTCTAAGGCTACCACATCACCTGCATCCCTATCCTCCTTATTCCTTTGAGTATCTTCCTCGGTTTTTTAGGGAGGATCATGTTACAACTGAGAGGCACTTGGGAGCCTTTGAGAACTTTATTGATCAATTTGAGATCGTTCATGATGATGTTACCATGAGTTTGTCCTCACATTCCCTATCTGGAGACGTTGTTGTGTGGTTTAGATGTCTGGAGGCTGATTCTATTAGTTCTTGGACCGATCTATGCCACACGTTTTTAAAGTGTTGGGGTGAGAACAAATCCCTTGATCAATACTAGTTTGATTTTAATGCCTTGAGGAGAGTGGAAGAGGAATCCTTGGCTATCTTCAACATGAGGTTTTGCAGTGTTTATCATAGTATGCATGTGGAGATCAGACCCACATAAACTGTTTCCATGGTGTACTATGTCATGGCTCAACATCCAGAGCTGGTCCTTCTCCTGAGAGAAAGGAAATATTCATCATTAAGAAATATATTTGAAGGTTTTTTATAGGTTCAAGAGAACATCAGGGCTAGTAAGTGGGTTCATAGGCAGGCATATCTCAAAAATTTGCATGTACATGAGCAAGAAAACTCTCAATCTATTTCAGATTCTGAGCAAGAACATAGTGAATATAAATCAAATATGGAACAAAAACAAGGAAGTAGGTATGATTCACAGTTAGAATCAGGTTCTTCAACATTTGTAGATTTTTCAGTGGGCAAGAATGCATATCAATATTATTATCAGTTTCCAAAACGTTTTGAGCATGTAGCAGTGGTTGATTGAATATATAACTGTATGTTCTTGGCTTATCATAGTTATGATGTTCTAAATCCTGTTGCACATTTATCTTCTGACCATTCTTATGAAGAAGAGACGAGAATTGTTGATGATCAAGAGTTGGTTTCAAAAGAATAAGGAGGGAATTTATTTGCAAGAAGAGATAATTTCACAGAGGAGAAGCCTAGTCTTCTAAAGAAGCCAAGATTCTATCACATTATTCATGATCCTGTGGCCATATACATGGAGTCATACATTTCAGATTTTCTAAAATTTTCAAATTGCATTACTTCACCAATACTCACAGGTGAGTATGGTGTTATAAAATATTTACAAGAACACACTATCGAGCCTTTTCCTTTATTAATTAAGGAAAATCATTGGGTGGAAATCAACTATCCTAGACTCATAGAAAACATAGAGCAACATGTAAAGGAGGAGATTAGTGGGAATTTCATCTCATGTCCATAACCTGTAATTGAGCAGGTATCACCTGGTATCAGCCAACCTACTTCCGTTCTCCACCCACCTATGCACTCTGAGAACATCTCATGATGGGTGAGCCACAATAAAGAACAAGATTTAATTTCTTGCCAGTTGACCTCCCCTGATTATGAATTTTGTGACCCTGTGGGATTATATATGGAGCTGTGTTTTCCAAAAGCATTGGAGCCTGTAGATTTATTCAGTTTATCATCATTTGGGGGTATAGTCAGTGTTCCAATACATTTCCTCATTTTGTTTTCATGAATCCTTAGCCTTTTGTGGATTATCTACAGTAAAGAGAAGGATCATATTACCAAACAGTCTGGGTGGCTATGGTGGAAGTTTTCTTTCACCTAACACTTTGTAAAAATCAGTTAGCTTAGGTTTTTGTACATAAATAAGCTCTATCAGGAGAATGTGTGTTTTCTTTATGTCTGTAAGTAGAATAATGTACATGTCTACCTTCGGAGAAATGTTTTGAGCTTGACTCCATAACCCAACAGCTAAGGAATTGGAACTGCATGTTCTTGGCAGCTCGCAGGGAGCATGCCATCCCCTATGGAGCCAAATGTTATCACATATAGTTTTCAAGGGTAGTAGGTCATTCGATTTCATGTTTTTCATAATAAGATTCTGAGTGTAGCATGCATAACATCTCATTTTGGGCTTAAAATACAACTAACGGGCTCCATTTTCAATGATGAAAGTCCCTATGAAGTTCAGATCGGCAGTTCGCAGGAATCGAGGGTTCAAAATATTGTTAAAGATTGTTTGTCAAAGAGATGAAGTCTCTAAGTGGCCAAAGTCTCGAATTGAATCTGATTTGTTGATGAACAATAACCATGTGTCATCAGATCCATAGCTCTGGGTAAAATCACAGAAGGTAAACAAGATTCAAATTTCAATTTTCCCAAAGCCCGAAGACCCGAAGGGATATCAACCATTTATCTCAGGAGGGCCATGCATCATCATATCCATAGCTCTGGGTAAAAGTATATGACGATGAGAAATGTTGGTGAAACCTCGTCTAACCACTTAAATGGAAAGCCAGGCCGGACTTTTAGCACATCGTTTCTTCTACAGGTTCCTACTAAAACATGTTTGTGACTAGCATAACCTTGCATCTGACAGAAGCTCATGTCTAACATAAGACAACTTGCACAGTCTGCCAAAGAGCATGCAGACATAAATCTTGAATGCAAAGACTCAAGCATTCCTCTGCTGTTAGAGGAAAATGGTTCTGAGTATATAGGAGTCATTTTGATATTTTGTAATGGTTGATGATTGAGCTATTCTCCTGCATTGTAAACTTTTGATGAAAGCTCTAGTTATCTACTATGTAATAGGATTTGAGATTTCTTGTTTAATACAATTCAGATTCTTTCCATCTCTTTGTAAAATCTGTGTTAGAACACTTGGTCATGGAGGATCCATTCGAGGGTCATATGATGTTGTTATGAAGGTTTGATTTCAGTAGTATTGTGACCAGTTGTAATCAATTAGTTTTTTTTTATCTTTTTCCCTCTTCCACTGAAGATCTCGATCATGGATGATCCAATCGAGTTGTTGTAGTTTCATCATGATGTATGTTTGATCATTTTGTTTTTATGACTGTGTTTCTTAAATATACTTTAGTGTCTGAAACTTTGAATCCAAGAGGATCTTGTGTTTGAGTTTTTCTTCCTTAGGTTGTTGGAAGACCTGATGTCCATAGCAGAACTCTACATTCTCCTCACCAATTCTTCCTTCTATCCAAATTTAATCCAACTTACTGACTGGTGTTGAATCAAGACCTCATCTTCCTATGCATACCAATCTAGTTTTATGAGTTAAAGCAATATCATCTTGAATCTGTGCCCATTCGACCCCCCTTAAATTTATTCATTGTGACGTACAAAATGATGGGTACTGGGCTTACCTCCCCTGCAATAAGGAGGTGACTTATAGTTATAACATAAGGAGTTGTATCATCTACTCCATTTGGAAAAATATTATCAGGACTCCACACAGGCCACGGTGTTCCTAAGAAGCGAATTCCAGGAGGCCTACAGTAAATTTATGAATGAGGGACACCTTTTCACTGCAGGGATAGTCGATTTCCAAGAAGACACCCTCATGGTGTAGGCGACATGCAAGGATATGGAAATATGGTATGAGAAAACACACAAAGAAGTGGAAAGGATCGACTACATAAACGTGGTTCAAGATGGTCGAGACGTTGAAGAACACAACATATGGGTACTAATGGATAGTAGCATCGACCTCATAAATAAGTCGATCGAATACTGGGTTAAAATGGCCCAAGAAACTCATTAGGAAATCCAAGAGAAATGGGTTGAGTGTGAAAAGAGTTGGACCAAGATCAACCGGGTGATGAGAGACATCAACCTTCCAGAATTTGACACACCCGATGACTTTGTCGACTTGCATGACATAGTCAAATTACATGCCAAACAAGACTGATCGTGCGTTGCGGAGATAGAAAAGGTGGCAAACATGGTGCCAAGTCAAGTGCAACAGTTCATGGAGCACTCGATGAAGGCTTGGACAATGTTGCAACAATTAAGTGTTATAATAGTCAAGTATCAGGCACGAGAAGTGGAGATAAAGGAGATCCTTTCGGCCCCAATGAACCAACATAGATTCCCGTATGCCAACACATGTGAGGATCTTTTCATCAAATGGTCAGAGTACGAGAAGATTCATCCAATCAAGTGAAACCATTTGATGAATCTTAGAAGACTAAGCGATGAAAGCACCATGTGGTGATGTTTTGTTTTACTTAGCTTGCACTTTTGATAGTTATTTTTAGTTAATAATATGTTATAAATAAGGGGATTGACTTGTAAGAAGGGGTAAATGGTTTTGGCAAAGACCCTCATTTTTGTATTGTAAAGAACTATTTCAGAGCTACCTTAATTGAGAAGTCCTATTTAGGATCAGAGACAAGTTTTTTGTTTTCATCAAAAGCATGTGTGATTGGATTTGAAGAAGAATTATTTTTTATTTTATCTCATGAATGGATGTTGTAATGAGTAAGAGCCTCTGAATTTGTTGATAAGTTATCTAATTCAATATTTT
>JZKD02S2240046.1:21771-37431 GCA_000966675.3 Picea glauca
ACCCATTTATTATATCTAACTACCATAGTGGGCCTTATTTAATAATATAGTGGACTTAGTCCACCTTACATTGAATGACCTCCACTATTATCACTATGGGCCCTCTGGCCCCCCCAACTACCTATGGCCCCCCCACTACCTCTCTAGCTACCTTACAGAATTCATTCTTGAGATATGATATTACCTAATAGTTTACCTTCCTCGACACCAAAGATAGTTTTCTTAGGGTTTAAGGATATACCGTATTTCCTACACCTTTCGAAAATATGGGTTAAGTGTTGGATGTAGTCTTCTTTGTTCTTTGAATAAACAGTCACACCATCCAAATAAACTACTACACATTTGTTGATTAGTCCCTGAAACGCTACGTCCATGTCCCTTTGTAAGGTTTCCCCTCCATTGATTAACCCAAAGGGCATGCGTTTATAAGTGAAGGTTCCCCACTTGGTTCGGAAGGTAGTTTTCAAATGGTCTTCCTTTGAAACTAGAACTTGGTTGTAACCTGAAAAACCATCCAGTAGGGAGAAACTCTCAGAGCCATACACGGTCTGCAAGAGTTGCTCCATTGGTGGGACTGGGTAGTTGTCCTTTCTGAAGGTTTGTTGAGGTTTCTGAAATCTACACATAGGCAGATCTCCCCATAATTTTTTCTTATAGGAACCAAATTTTCTACCCATGCAGAGTGTCTAACCTAGAATATGATCTTAGCATCTAGTAATTTCTTTAAGTCCTGACACATGCGAGGCTCCAAGGATGGGTGATATTTCTGGAGATTTTGTTGGAAGGTTTTCACTCCGGGATTTAATGGGATTGTGTGTTGAATGATGCAAGTATCATAATTTTTCAGGTCACGGTAGGACCATGCAAAGACATATTCATATTGTCTGAAAAGTTTGAGATAGGCCTTCCTTTCCTCTTTAGATATTGTCTTGTTGTGATTTATATTCTTGGGGTTTTCCAGGGTTCCTAGATTTATAGTTTTCTACATGGGACAGGAACTCCCCGTCTTTGTGTTCGTTGACCCTTTGAATATTTCCCTTAAGTCGAAAAGTTTTTATAAATTGGATACCCCTTTCGGTATCATGTGAGACCTTGGTTTGTTAGTTGGTTGATTTGTATGAGGGTCGGTTTATGCCAATTTCTCCTAGAATACTTCATCGTCAATGGATAGGTCTTTAAAATTATTATGATTGGTCAAAATTTTTATGAAATGTTCATCTCCTTCAAAGACCTTCCAATTAGAAATATTGTTGGGTGTTGTAGGTGAATCCCCCTGTGGACAATTGGATTCCCTCTTGGTCTCTAGACTCTTAAGGCAAAGACAGAAAATTTCTTAACATGGACACTGACTTTTAGATCTAATCAAGCTGATGAATGAAAGAGAAGGAGAAAGATATGTACCTTATTAACGACGTTTGTCCTTGCAAATTATTGGCTGAGCTTCAATCCTGAGCTCCCTAATAGATCCCGTAGGACAAACAAAGATACAATGGACTTCCTACTCTACTAGGATTATCTCAAATATAGATCCATCTACTGCAGACAAAATCATATGGAACAAGCACAAGTTTGAAAGAAACAGTGCAAGCATTGATTATTAATGAGAACAAGTAAAAGTACTTACAATCCTTTGAATGAAGGTGCAACAGCTTCTTCTAGTTCTCCTTGTCCAACCCCTTTCTTCAAGTAATCTACATCGATTGCTTTGATGACATCTCACTCATGATATCATAAGTTTCACATCTCCAATCTTTTCCATGTACCTTTCACCATGAGAAGGCCTCCTTATATAGCCTTGGAGAGGTCCAACCACTTAATATATATTTGGGATAAGTTGAGGATTCCTCTCCTTCAGTTGAGGATCTTCCCTAAGATCATGCCTTGACCATCTATTCGAATCCAACTACCTTCAGAAATTGAGGGATTGTTCTCTGATTTGCCTCAAAAAACCCAAAATTTGCTAAAAAAATGGGTAGCACTCCCCCAAAAGGGTCCACATGGCACTCAAACACTCCCCCAAATAGGCTCAGAGAGTGACAGCACTCCCTGACAGTGGGTAGGGGAGCACTCCTCTCCAAAATTCATTTTTTAGTGGTTCTTTCAATGGAAAAAGGTTTGTACTTCCTGTCAACTGATTTCTTTTCTTCCAAACTAGACTTTGAGGTGTCTTAAGTGTCTTTGTGATGTCGTTAGAGGCACGACATGGGAAATATGGAAATATGATGTTTTTGAAAATTGCAACACTTGTATTCAATATGTGACACTTGCGGATAAGATGTGACACTTACAACACTTGTAATGACGACACTTGCGACACTGTCGAAGTGAGTAATTTTGAGTTGTAACAGATTTCTCCCCAAAGTATGAAGTTAGAAGACGATGATGATTGAAGTACTTTGTAGAATTTTTTAGCAAGGGTATGGACGCAGAGAAACTAGAAAAATATGCCCACAACCACCAAAAATATATTATGACATGTTTCAAACCCAAGGCAGGCATACCTATGCTTGAGCGATAAAGAATTTTTAGGTATGGCCACCATAAAATACACTATGGATCCATAATTATATTGAAAAAATGGTATAGCCACTGTAGATACAATGTGGATCTATACTCCTATGACCTGAACTGATCATAGCGATGAAGAATACACAGTGGATCTACGAGACGACAAGACATAACCACGACCAATACAAAGTGGATCTATGTAACACTATATGTGTCATAGTTCAAAAGAACTCCTTCGCAACCTAGGAAAAGTATACATAAGAGTGAAAAATCAACCTAGGGTCTTCTTACCGATCCTGATGTAGTACGAATCTAACAATGTGAATAGATTTCCTGATGTCGAACATGGCAGAAACCACTTGATTACCGGTTAATGATGTAAACCGTTAACAAGCGCGAGGGGGGATCACCATTGATGTCAATGATTCCCAAGGTACTCTAGTACATTCCAACGAATGTGAATAGATGAGTTGAATTCGAACATCCATGGAATCATTCGATCAGGGGTCAATGATTTAAGCTCATTATCAGATGCCAGGAGGCTTTCCATTGAGCCATGCAGGTCCCAAGGTATTAACTGGTTTCTAAGTCTAATTCTCAGATAATGTGTTGAAGTCGATAGGAATAGACTCGTCAAAGGAGGGCCTTGATGTATCCCCCATCAACGACATGAAATGGTCACAGAGATGTAATTGGTAGATCAAATGAACATGGACTGACATGGGTATTGAAATAGGATATTTGTGATGGCTAACTCTCGAGGCAGAGACTTCCCTTGAACACTGAGGCACAACAACAAAAACTTGACATGGACCAAAACACAATAATGCAGTGGATACGGTGACTTTCTTTGGGTGACCCAAAAGAGTAAAATAAACTCAAAGGATTGACTCAGTGCAGAGGTTCAGCAGATTAAAATGCATGTAAAGATAAAGTGTCATGTTTAAGGGTGACCGTAAGAGTTATTAGTAGTTTTCTCAAAAATCTACTTGGCTTGCCTCTTTCAATTTTTCCCCCATCCAGATAGATGAGTACCTCTTTTTAATTTAATGAACTCAAGGAGGGTAACACATGCTCGATATGACTCACCTTCAGCAAGTCCCTCTTCCTTTGTTTAACAAACTGGAAGAAGTAAGGGTTCGATCCCATATGGGCCCTTNGTTGACCCTTTGAATATTTCCCTTAAGTCGAAAAGTTTTTATAAATTGGATACCCCTTTCGGTATCATGTGAGACCTTGGTTTGTTAGTTGGTTGATTTGTATGAGGGTCGGTTTCTGGTAATTTCTCCTAGAATACTTCATCGTCAATGGATAGGTCTTTAAAATTATTATGATTGGTCAAATTTTTTATGAAATGTTCATCTCCTTCAAAGACCTTCCAATTAGAAATATTGTTGGGTGTTGTAGGTGAATCCCCCTGTGGACAATTGGATTCCCTCTTGGTCTCTAGAATATTAAGGCAAAGACAGAAAAGTGCTTAACATGGACACTGACTTTTAGATCTAATCAAGCTGATGAATGAAAGAGAAGGAGAAAGATATGTACCTTATTAGCGATGTTTGTCCTTGCAAATTATTGGCTGAGCTTCAATCCTGAGCTCCCTAATAGATCCCGTAGGACAAACAAAGATACAATGGACTTCCTACTCTACTGGGATTATCTCAAATATAGATCCATCTACTGCAGACAAAATCATATGGAACAAGCACAAGTTTGAAAGAAACAGTGCAAGCATTGATTATTAATGAGAACAAGTAAAAGTACTTACAATCCTTTGAATGAAGGTGCARCAGCTTCTTCTAGTTCTCCTTGTCCAACCCCTTTSTTCAAGTAATYTACATCGATTGCTTTGATGACATCTCACTCATGATATCATAAGTTTCACATCTCCAATCTTTTCCATGTACCTTTCACCATGAGAAGGCCTCCTTATATAACCTTGGAGAGGTCCAACCACTTGAGATATCTTTGGGATAAGTTGAGGATTCCTGTCCTTCAGTTGAGGATCTTCCCTAAGATCATGCCTTGACCATCTATTCGAATCCAACTACCTTCAGAAATTGAGGGATTGTTCTCTGATTTGCCTCAACAAACCCAAAATTTGCTAAAAAAATGGGTAGCACTCCCCCAAAAGGGTGCACATGGCACTCAAAAACTCCCCCAAATAGGCTCAGAGAGTGACAGCACTCCTTGATAGTGGGTAGGGGAGCACTCCTCTCCAAAATTCATTTTTTAGTGGTTCTTTCAATGGCAAAAGGTTTGTACTTCCTGTCAACTGATTTCGTTTCTTCCAAACTAGACTTTGAGGTGTCTTAAGTGTCTTTGTGATGTCGTTAGAGGAACAACATGGGAAATATGGAAATATGATGTTTTTGAAACTTGCAAAACTTGTATTTAATATGTGACACTTGCGGATAAGATGTGACACTTACAACACTTGTAATGACGACACTTGCGACACTGTCGAAGTGAGTAATTTTGAGTTGTAACAGATTTCTCCCCAAAGTATGAAGTTAGAAGACGATGATGATTGAAGTACTTTGTAGAATTTTTTAGCAAGGGTATGGACGCAGAGAAACTAGAAAAATATGCCCACAACCACCAAAAATATATTATGACATGTTTCAAACCCAAGGCAGGCATACCTATGCTTGAGCGATAAAGAATTTTTAGGTATGGCCACCATAAAATACACTATGGATCCATAATTATATTGAAAAAATGGTATAGCCACTGTAGATACAATGTGGATCTATACTCCTATGACCTGAACTGATCATAGCGATGAAGAATACACAGTGGATCTACGAGACGACAAGACATAACCACGACCAATACAAAGTGGATCTATGTAACACTATATGTGTCATAGTTCAAAAGAACTCCTTCGCAACCTAGGAAAAGTATACATAAGAGTGAAAAATCAACCTAGGGTCTTCTTACCGATCCTGATGTAGTACGAATCTAACAATGTGAATAGATTTCCTGATGTCGAACATGGCAGAAACCACTTGATTACCGGTTAATGATGTAAACCGTTAACAAGCGCGAGGGGGGATCACCATTGATGTCAATGATTCCCAAGGTACTCTAGTACATTCCAACGAATGTGAATAGATGAGTTGAATTCGAACATCCATGGAATCATTCGATCAGGGGTCAATGATTTAAGCTCATTATCAGATGCCAGGAGGCTTTCCATTGAGCCATGCAGGTCCCAAGGTATTAACTGGTTTCTAAGTCTAATTCTCAGATAATGTGTTGAAGTCGATAGGAATAGACTCGTCAAAGGAGGGCCTTGATGTATCCCCCATCAACGACATGAAATGGTCACAGAGATGTAATTGGTAGATCAAATGAACATGGACTGACATGGGTATTGAAATAGGATATTTGTGATGGCTAACTCTCGAGGCAGAGACTTCCCTTGAACACTGAGGCACAACAACAAAAACTTGACATGGACCAAAACACAATAATGCAGTGGATACGGTGACTTTCTTTGGGTGACCCAAAAGAGTAAAATAAACTCAAAGGATTGACTCAGTGCAGAGGTTCAGCAGATTAAAATGCATGTAAAGATAAAGTGTCATGTTTAAGGGTGACCGTAAGAGTTATTAGTAGTTTTCTCAAAAATCTACTTGGCTTGCCTCTTTCAATTTTTCCCCCATCCAGATAGATGAGTACCTCTTTTTAATTTAATGAACTCAAGGAGGGTAACACATGCTCGATATGACTCACCTTCAGCAAGTCCCTCTTCCTTTGTTTAACAAACTGGAAGAAGTAAGGGTTCGATCCCATATGGGCCCTTAAATGTATGATTATTTAACGAGTCCAGAGAAGGTAAAATCGGTGGTTTTTCATATTTAGAGAGTCTGAAAACAACTTAAAGATGACTCCAATGTTGTCCTTTTTTGTAATGTTAGTCTCATGAGGCTAAAAAAGAGATAAATTACCACTCGAAAGATGCCCTTTCAAACCTTTTAACAAGTGGGAAAGGAAGCAAGATCACTAGGAAATATTTTCATGTTTAGAGAATCTGAAAAGAGATTAAAGACAACTCCAGGGGGTTCCTTTTCCGTATAACCTTTACGAGTCTGAAAAAGTGATAAAAGTCTATTTGGTTACATTTTCATGTTTTTTCGAGCACGAGAAAGAATAAAGACTAAGATCGGTATGCCCCCAGCTTGGAATCTAGTGGCTTGACTCCAGAATGATCATCAAAGGTTGGAGACATGCCCACCAAGCTTCAATTCATTCACTGATGTTGAGGTTGTCACCAATTTCTCTACTAGATGGAAAAAGAAGATAAGAGTGAATGAAAAGAATGTTCAAGAGAGGTGATTGTTTCATTTTTTAACGATCTTGACATAGAAAATGAACTATGTTTAGGGCTCCGGGTTAAATCCCCAGATTGTTGTTTCATTTTTAACGAGCTTGCTATAGAGAGGAAAACTATGCTCAAAGATTCTGTTTCATTTGTTAACGACCTTGTCACAGAGAGGAAAAATTGTTCTCATGACCTCTGTTTCATTTTTTAACGATATTGCTACAAAGAAGAGAAATTATCCTCATGACCTCTGTTTCATTTTTTAACGAGCTTTCCACAAAGAGGAAAATTATGCTCATGGACTCTTCTTGATCATGGATTCCAAGAGAATAACGCTTTGGAAGAAAACCATGTCAAGGAACAAAACTCAGTCATGGCTTCCAAGAGATCTTCATTGGATGGAAGAAAATCACTTCGGAAGGAACACATATTGAGTGTCTCGTCAGGGGTAAGGAGATCAGGCTCCAATAGCCCTACCGAAGAGATTACCATGTCAACTACTAGATCCAAATCATCGGAAGTTGAAGGCATGGGATACGATAGAAAATTGATATCAGGATGGGATATAGAGTGTATATCTCCCAGAATTTATTCACGAGGGGAAAGAAAAGAGGATCGATGATGGTTATCATCCCGAGGCTTGTCAATGTTCAATAGTTCCATAAGAGATTCATCCGAGAGAAAAATCGGGGAAATGTAGTCGATCGTAGACGACGAGGAACTTAATCGTGATGGCATCGAGTAACTATCGGGTTCCGATAGATGTTTTTCATATGAAGAGGAAGAAGTGGATTGGATAGAAACATATGAGGTTTTGGCTAAACTAAGTGGCACAGTGTCACCTAGTGCATCGAATTCCAAAGGACTAGGTACAATCCAAGGGTCAGATGATTCCAAATATTGATAACCCGTGGTTGAAATCATATCGACGATGGAAATATGATGTGTAGTCGATGGAAGTGGTGTAGGGAAGGTACCCATGAGGCTAGAATATTTTAGTAAGCCAACACCAACTCTTTCATACGTGATCTTGTGATCTCCCAAGAAAGGAATATTGTTGGTAGCGGGAGCATGAGCATCGGTCGTGCAGAAATCCAACTGATCAACAGTGACAATTTTACCCTGATGAGGAAATTGTACACATCGAAAGACCGATGAGGCAATGACATTCATAGCATAAAACCAACTTCTTCCAAGTAACAAGTTGTAATCGAGGGGAGCATCGACCACCTCGACATCAACAGTGACAGTTTTTCCACCCAATTGGATGGGTAGGGACTGTAAAATCCCATGGGGATGAAAAACTCGCCCATGGGATGTGCATAACATCATTGGGGATTTGTTAAGTGTGAGTGATTTTAAACTTTTCTGACATGCTAAAGACATGACACAAGTAGAGGCTCCCTCATCTAGAATAGTTCGGTGGATTTATTGATTGTGAACAACAACATCAACTTGGAAAAAAAGTTGGTGGGAGAGTCAAGACACATAATTGTCCAGGTTAAACATGATATGGTTGGACGACTCAGGATCAACAACGCCAACAGCATCCAAGAGCCTTTTACATTGACTGGGCCAGTGCTGTAGAACTTCTAACGCAGACATAGCACACAGTGCTTGAGACAAATATTTAACAATGTTGTAGTTCTGGGTGGCATGTGAACTAGGATTAAAGGTAGATTTATGGACAGTTCTCTTAGGAGGGCGTAAGATAGAGTCGAACGTAGGTTTCTCAATATGAAGTGGTCCATATGGAGGATTAACCGAGGGAGGACTAACGAAGGATGGTGATGGATCCGGTAAAGTACTGGTACCGTTAGTGACCTTTCCTTTGTTAGGGTTACCTGGTGTGTCGTACATCTTAGAGAAAGTGGTAAAATTAATCCCTTTAAACATATAAATATGTTCACTCGTCGAGGCCTCATCATGAGGATGGCTAGAATTGCCCCCAGGAGAGGGGGTTTGAGAAACCATGGATTGCTACTCTGGAAAAGGCTGAGTAAGCACAATGGATTGTGAATTTCCCTCGAAACGTTTGTCCACTTCATTGCGATGTGGACAGTCTTGAGTGTAGTGATCGTCACCACAAATGATACATGGTAATTTCAGTTTCTGTTGTGGTTGCTTTTTGGTAGTAGGTGTTTGAGCTTGATTTTTTTGTTGTTCATTGTTATTAGTATTTTTTGATTTGTTTTTTGTCTTCTTCTTACCTCTGGATTGTTGTGAAGGGGTAGATTGAACTGCATTCACCTCATAGATCTAAGTTTTGGGGGAGGTAGAGGAGAGTGTGGTCGATTGGGAAGTAGATTGAGTTTTGACGGAACTGATAACACCGTCCACATGAGGTGAGGATGATGGCTTGGATGGATCAGTATTAGCTCAAGCAACATTCAGAATCAAATCATACAAAGTACCAGATTGTGAATAAACCAAATCTAAGTACTGAGCCTGGGAAATGGTTTCTTCCTCACTGACCGTGGAACCCATAGTGACATCGTGAGCGATCGGGGGTAAAATTGATTTAGTAAACCACTCTATCAATAATATGTTAGGAATGATTACTTTGATCATCCTTCATTGTCATCTCCACTCATGAATATGGTCAAAGATATGTACAGAGTCAGTTTGACGAAGGGAGGTTAAGGGTTTTGTACCCGTCTCGTAGCGAATAGGTAGTTGAAAGTGCATGAGGAAATACATGGCAAGGGAGTTGAAATGATGAAAAGAAGCACATGGTAGTTCAATATACCACTTTGTTGCTGAGCCCGCAAGTGTTCGATGGAAAAGACACAAACATATAGAATCATCCATGAGGGAGTTTGATGAACACCAAAAATGGAAATTCATCACATGGTTATTTGGATCTTCGCCAGATTTTTTGTCAAATTTTGGGATATCAAAAGGAAGTTTAGCTGGAATAACTGGCCAAATCGGTGAATGAAAAATAGGATCATTAGTTAACCGAGACAAGTCTGGGAGATCCCGAGTCACAAGGAAAGGTAGTTGTCGGTTAATTTGTGGATGATATTGGTGTGGCATAGGAACGTCGGTAGGACCATAAACTGGGTTAGGTGGATAATTGTAACCAGTAGGTCCTCCTACATACGGTTGTTGCTGACCAAGATAAACAGAATTTGATGATGGCTGAGAAACATTTGCATAACCTGGTGGGTTCTGAGCATTATAAGCTGGGTGATTTTCTTTCCTAGAAAGAAGAAGAACATTGTGCCCTTGAGGAGGGTAAGGAGTAGATCCTAGAGGCGGATACACATTATACACATGGGGAGGATAAGGTTGTTTTCCTTGAGGACTCCAGGTGGTGTTTGGGATGTCACCCGGATAAGGTTGTCCATAAGATGGTCTAGAAGGAACATGATTTGATACTCCTCCTTACGGGCTATGATATGAGTGCCCCCCAACATGGGGTTGGGTAAATGTGCCTCCAAAAGATACTCCCCAATATTGTGAAGGGTTTCCAGTAGATGGAGGTTTCCCCCCTACCAATGGTGGATTAACGACTGGGGTATGACTGGAAAAGGGAGGTTTCCCTCTGGGAAGAACATGAAAAAGGGGTTGTCCCCCAGGAGGGGTAGTCCCACCATAGGATGGTGGTCTTCCAGGAGGGATAGGTCTGCTAGATGGTGGTTTCCCTCCAGTCGGTTGTATTTGGTTGGCAAGGGCCTGCATTCTTGGGTGAAAATATGTCCTAGCAAGATCATGCAGAACACGTGGGGATGTTGAGTGAAAGTTTGTAAAAGTGGGGGTAGGGATCGAAGTGCCTTGGGAATGAGTAGAGATGACGAGTCCAACATTAGGATAGACTTCTTTTGACACAACAATAGGGTTAATGACTTGATCGATGGGGTGATTCATAGTTTGACCAGATGGCCCACTTTCAACAGGAGGGTCATGAGGATTAAAGGGTTGTCAAAATGATTCAAAATTCTCATAGATATCACATCCTGATGAAGTCCTTCGTACAGAATGAGAAGGTGTGGGATTTTTATCTACTACAGTGGTAGGACGAACGAGAGTCTTATACTCATCACTAAAGGTTGGTTCTACATATCCCATATATGTGTCGGTAAAATATCTCATAGGTAACTGTGGGACCTCTTCGTCTATGACGTTCCCAAGGGATTCTAAACGAAGAAAAAGTGGATNAATGTATGATTATTTAACGAGTCCAGAGAAGGTAAAATCGGTGGTTTTTCATATTTAGAGAGTCTGAAAACAACTTAAAGATGACTCCAATGTTGTCCTTTTTTGTAATGTTAGTCTCATGAGGCTAAAAAAGAGATAAATTACCACTCGAAAGACGCCCTTTCAAACCTTTTAACAAGTGGGAAAGGAAGCAAGATCACTTGGAAATATTTTCATGTTTAGAGAATCTGAAAAGAGATTAAAGACAACTCCAGGGGGTTCCTTTTCCGTATAACCTTTACGAGTCCGATTACATTTGCATGTTTTTTCGAGCACGAGAAAGAATAAAGACTAAGATCGGTATGCCCCCAGCTTGGAAGCTAGTGGCTTGACTCCAGAATGATCATCAAAGGTTGGAGACATGCCCTCCAAGCTTCAATTCATTCACCGATATTGAGGTTGTCACCAATTTCTCTACTATATGGAAAAAGAAGATAAGAGTGAATGAAAAGAATGTTCAAGAGAGGTGACTGTTTCATTTTTTAACGATCTTGACATAGAAAACGAACTATGCTTAGGGCTCCGGGTTAAATCCCTAGATTGTTGTTTCATTTTTAACGAGCTTGCTATAGAGAGGAAAACTATGCTCAAAGATTCTATTTCATTTGTTAATGACCTTGTCACAGAGAGGAAAAATTGTTCTCATGACCTCTGTTTCATTTTTTAACGAGATTGCTACAAAGAAGAGAAATTATCCTCATGACCTCTGTTTCATTTTTTAACGAGCTTTCCACAGAGAGGAAAATTATTCTCATGGACTCTTCTTGATCATGGCTTCCAAGAGAATAACGCTCTGGAAGAAAACCATGTCAAGAAACAAAACTCAGTCATGGCTTCCAAGAGATCTTCATTGGATGGAAGAAAATCACTTTGGAAGGAACACATATTGAGTGTCTCGTCAGGGGTAAGGATATTAGGCTCCAATAGCCCTACCGAAGAGATTACCATGTCAACTACTAGATCCAAATCATCGAAAGTTGAAGGCATGGGAGATGATAGAAAATTGATATCAGGATGGGATATAGAGTGTATATCTCCCATAATTTATTCACGAGGGGGAAGAAAATAGGATCGATGATGGTTATCATCCCGAGGCTCGTCAATGTTCAACAGTTCCATAAGAGATTCATCCGAGAGAAAAATCGGGGAAATGTAGTCGATCGTAGACGACGAGGAACTTAACCATGATGGCATCGAGTAACTATCGGGTTCCGATAGATGTTGGTCATCTGAAGAGGAAGAAGTGGATTGGATAGAAACGTATGAGGGTTTGGCTAAACTAAGTGGCACAGTGTCACCTAGTGCATCGAATTCCAAAGGACTAGGTACAATCCAAGGGTCAGATGATTCCAAATATTGATAACCCGTGGTCGAAATCATATCGATGATGGAAATATGATGTGTAGTCGATGGAAGTGGTGTAGGGAAGGTACCCATGAGGCTAGAATATTTTAGTAAGCCAACACCAACTCTTTCATACGTGATCTTGTGATCTCCCAAGAAAGGAATATTGTTGGTAGCGGGAGCATGAGCATCGATCGTGCAGAAATCCAACTGATCAACAGTGACAATTTTACCCTGATGAGGAAATTGTACACATCGAAAGGCCGATGAGGCAATGACATTCATAGCATAAAACCAACTTCTTCCAAGTAACAAGTTGTAATCGAGGGGAGCATCGACCACCTCGACATCAACAGTGACAGTTTTTCCACCCAATTGGATGGGCAGGGACTATAAAATCCCATGGGGATGAAAAACTTTCCCATGGGATGTGCATAAAATCATTGGGGATTTGTTAAGTGTGAGTGATTTTAAACTTTTCTGACATGCTAAAGACATGACACAAGTAGAGGCTCCCTCATCTAGAATAGTTCGGTGGATTTGTTGATTGTGAACAACAACATCAACTTGGAAAAAAAGTTGGTGGGAGAGTCAAGACACATAATTGTCCAGGTTAAACATGATATGGTTGGACGAATCAGGATCAACAACGCCAATAGCATCCAAGAGCCTTTTACATTGACTGGGTCAGTGCTGTAGAACTTCTAACGCAGACATAGCACACAGTGCTTGAGACAAATCTTCAACAATGTTGTAGTTCTGGGTGGCATGTGAACTAGGATTAAAGGTAGATTTATGGATAGTTCTCTTAGGAGGGCGTAAGATAGAGTTGAATGTAGGTTTCTCAATATGAAGTGGTCCAGATGGAGGATTAACCGAGGGAGGACTAACGAAGGATGGTGATGGATCCGGTAAAGTACTGGTACCGTTAGTGACCTTTCCTTTGTTAGGGTTACCTGGTGTGTCGTACATCTTAGAGAAAGTGGTAAAATTAATCCCTTTAAACATATAAATATGTTCACTCGTCGAGGCCTCATCATGAGGATGGCTAGAATTGCCCCCAGGAGAGGGGGTTTGAGAAACCATGGATTGCTACTCTGGAAAAGGCTGAGTAAGCACAATGGATTGTGAATTTCCCTCGAAACGTTTGTCCACTTCATTGCGATGTGGACAGTCTTGAGTGTAGTGATCGTCACCACAAATGATACATGGTAATTTCAGTTTCTGTTGTGGTTGCTTTTTGGTAGTAGGTGTTTGAGCTTGATTTTTTTGTTGTTCATTGTTATTAGTATTTTTTGATTTGTTTTTTGTCTTCTTCTTACCTCTGGATTGTTGTGAAGGGGTAGATTGAACTGCATTCACCTCATAGATCTAAGTTTTGGGGGAGGTAGAGGAGAGTGTGGTCGATTGGGAAGTAGATTGAGTTTTGACGGAACTGATAACACCGTCCACATGAGGTGAGGATGATGGCTTGGATGGATCAGTATTAGCTCAAGCAACATTCAGAATCAAATCATACAAAGTACCAGATTGTGAATAAACCAAATCTAAGTACTGAGCCTGGGAAATGGTTTCTTCCTCACTGACCGTGGAACCCATAGTGACATCGTGAGCGATCGGGGGTAAAATTGATTTAGTAAACCACTCTATCAATAATATGTTAGGAATGATTACTTTGATCATCCTTCATTGTCATCTCCACTCATGAATATGGTCAAAGATATGTACAGAGTCAGTTTGACGAAGGGAGGTTAAGGGTTTTGTACCCGTCTCGTAGCGAATAGGTAGTTGAAAGTGCATGAGGAAATACATGGCAAGGGAGTTGAAATGATGAAAAGAAGCACATGGTAGTTCAATATACCACTTTGTTGCTGAGCCCGCAAGTGTTCGATGGAAAAGACACAAACATATAGAATCATCCATGAGGGAGTTTGATGAACACCAAAAATGGAAATTCATCACATGGTTATTTGGATCTTCGCCAGATTTTTTGTCAAATTTTGGGATATCAAAAGGAAGTTTAGCTGGAATAACTGGCCAAATCGGTGAATGAAAAATAGGATCATTAGTTAACCGAGACAAGTCTGGGAGATCCCGAGTCACAAGGAAAGGTAGTTGTCGGTTAATTTGTGGATGATATTGGTGTGGCATAGGAACGTCGGTAGGACCATAAACTGGGTTAGGTGGATAATTGTAACCAGTAGGTCCTCCTACATACGGTTGTTGCTGACCAAGATAAACAGAATTTGATGATGGCTGAGAAACATTTGCATAACCTGGTGGGTTCTGAGCATTATAAGCTGGGTGATTTTCTTTCCTAGAAAGAAGAAGAACATTGTGCCCTTGAGGAGGGTAAGGAGTAGATCCTAGAGGCGGATACACATTATACACATGGGGAGGATAAGGTTGTTTTCCTTGAGGACTCCAGGTGGTGTTTGGGATGTCACCCGGATAAGGTTGTCCATAAGATGGTCTAGAAGGAACATGATTTGATACTCCTCCTTACGGGCTATGATATGAGTGCCCCCCAACATGGGGTTGGGTAAATGTGCCTCCAAAAGATACTCCCCAATATTGTGAAGGGTTTCCAGTAGATGGAGGTTTCCCCCCTACCAATGGTGGATTAACGACTGGGGTATGACTGGAAAAGGGAGGTTTCCCTCTGGGAAGAACATGAAAAAGGGGTTGTCCCCCAGGAGGGGTAGTCCCACCATAGGATGGTGGTCTTCCAGGAGGGATAGGTCTGCTAGATGGTGGTTTCCCTCCAGTCGGTTGTATTTGGTTGGCAAGGGCCTGCATTCTTGGGTGAAAATATGTCCTAGCAAGATCATGCAGAACACGTGGGGATGTTGAGTGAAAGTTTGTAAAAGTGGGGGTAGGGATCGAAGTGCCTTGGGAATGAGTAGAGATGACGAGTCCAACATTAGGATAGACTTCTTTTGACACAACAATAGGGTTAATGACTTGATCGATGGGGTGATTCATAGTTTGACCAGATGGCCCACTTTCAACAGGAGGGTCATGAGGATTAAAGGGTTGTCAAAATGATTCAAAATTCTCATAGATATCACATCCTGATGAAGTCCTTCGTACAGAATGAGAAGGTGTGGGATTTTTATCTACTACAGTGGTAGGACGAACGAGAGTCTTATACTCATCACTAAAGGTTGGTTCTACATATCCCATATATGTGTCGGTAAAATATCTCATAGGTAACTGTGGGACCTCTTCGTCTATGACGTTCCCAAGGGATTCTAAACGAAGAAAAAGTGGAT
>JZKD02S2240057.1:19915-37430 GCA_000966675.3 Picea glauca
TGGTATATATAGGAGACTAGGAGGTATAATTACAACTAATGGCCTAAAGCTGCCATAAATAAAATAACATTACTAATATAATATGCCCCAATTAAGGGGTAATGAGCCAATATTATGGCTTAACACCAAACGGGAGTGGGTCTAATTGAGACCTGCCATCAGGTTCTTTCCCTCATCTGATTGAATGGGTCATTCTGACCCATCAACATAAATGGTGCTAGAAGGATGACTAGATGACAAGCTGAGCCTATTGAGTCATTCTTGTTAAGTTTTGTTTTAATTTACTAATTGATTTGTCCCATATCCCTTTATGGAGGTGTTTTTCTGGTATTATACCTTCCAAACCTACTAGAAATATTTCATATTTCTTGTCGCAACTAAGATTTGATGATGAGGGTGAAATCTCGACATCTGAAAATACTTTTAATTTATGAAAATTTTGTGGCTCTCACAATATTACTGATATAAATATCATTTGTAGGTTATTCACTCTCACCTTTTCATGTCGGTTCAAGCATTGGTGCGATACTTTTCCAGTTGCTTCTATTCACACATGGGACTAATTTATACGTAAAAAATTTCATGCGTTTGAGGGTTATGATTATGATGAATTGTGTGAAGAGATATGAGAGCTTAGAAAGAAAAAAGATGAATCTCTTAAAGATTTTGTTATCATATTTATCCATATTTACTACATATTTCCTTTGGAAATTAGGCCCTCTAACAATGATTTTATTTCATGTTTAGTTTTTCTTGCTAATAAAACATATGAGTCAATGAATGAAGAATCTAAATCATGTTCTAATATTCCTTTATATGCTGATTTATATTTAAATGAAAATATTGAAAATGTTAATGGTTTGGATGAAATTTATGTGTTTGGATCTTTCTTTACTATGGGGGATATAGATCATATAGAAAATCGGAAGAAACCTATGTATCCTCCCACCACTACATTCCCCCTTACCTACCTTGTGACAAAAAAGAGTCCTCTTGTGTTGTAATTCCAAGTTCTTTTTTTTTTGTAGTTGGCCAAGAGGAGGGTTCTCTTGTTGATAATGAGACACTTTGTTCTACACATATGGTTATGTCAGTCTCTCATTATCCTATTTCATCTTTTCCATCACAAGAAATGGAGGAGGGATCTATGGAGAAAAACTTGAAAGTTGATCATTTTGTTAATGAAAAAAATATGGACACACTTAACATGATACGTACGCCACCATTGGATAAAGTGGAATTAATTCATGCTTATTTGGATTGTCCTGTTGTTACAATCTCTCCTTGTATGACTAACATAGAGAAATATTGTTTTCCTATGGTTGATGGATCATTTATTGAAACTTCGTGTTCTAACTATTCTTGTAATTTTCTCCTTTGTTATGACTGTGAATATTCTTTGGAAGATATTTCAGATCCTCATGTTGTGTAGGAGCAAGACATCCATGCTGAAGTTTTCACTCAAGGAGAAGAAATAAACATACAATACATACCTTTTCTAACACAACAACCGACTTCTTGTTTAGAAGAGAAAAAATATCTTGAGGAAGAACATGTCTATTGTAAAATCTGTTGATTAATTGGGTTGGTTGTCGTTGATGTCAACCCTTGAAGAAATTCTGGTAGCAAATTCCGGTAGCACAATGGTTTTGGTAATGGACCCAATCTTGTTTGATGGATAATGGTATGATTTTTGATATATTTGCAGGAAAGACTATTCTAGATGGATATTACATGTCATGCCATTTCCTGTGGTATGTGGAATGTCACATAACTCCTCACGATTAGAGATTTATAGCCATGGGAAGTTGGAGAACCCTCACGAGTCATCTAGAAGCCCCAAAAGGTCAAATTAGTCAAAGTGGTTGTAAATAAGAAACTATTTAAATAATAAAGTGAAGTGATGAGTGTACTATAAGTAAAAGTGGATACACAATAAATTATTTAAATAATAAAGTTAATGGAGAAATTACTAAGTGAGCAAGTGGTTAGAAGTGGGTTAGCCCTAAAATAAGGAAAGTGGTTTAAGAGATTTTAGAACATAAATAATTCAAAGTTGATAAAAAATAAATTATTTAAATAATAAATTTAATGGATAAAATACTAAGTGGACAAGTGGTTAGAAGTGGGTTAACCCTAAAATAAGGAAAGTGGGTTAAGATGGTTAAAAGGTAACCCCTTGAGGAAGCTACATGGAAGTATAAATAAGAGGCAAGGCTCTCTCATTTTAATAAAACTTGAGAATATTTAATATCTAAAAGTGACTACAGTAACTAAAGGATATCTAAGACAAATTTCAGAGGGAAGGTGAAGTAAATAAGGCCAAAATTCAAGGGAGGATAAATTCTTTTGATGATGCTTTCTAAGGTATGTTATTTGCAGTTCATCTCACCATTTTTGCAATAACGTATTTTTTAGAATGATTCAGACCGTGAAATTCTTAGATCATTGAGAAAACATATCCAAGTAGTTGTGATAAAAAATTCAGGTTGTGGTTCGTTGTATTTTTGGAGTTACACTGCGTTGAAAATAGAGTTTGTGGCTAGTCTTGAAACTAGTCTAAAACAAGTGTTTCGGGTAAAAACGTCATAACTTCTTTATAAAAGATCCAAATTCAGTAAGACCAAATGTATTGGTTAGAGTACCATACATAGTATTATTTTTACCATTTTCATATCCATACAACAAATATTCTGTGCGGGGCACGCTCTACAAGTTCTCTCTCTCTAGAATAAGCCAAAATTCAACAAGGTATGCAATTTTTGCTATAACTCCTTTTCTGAGACGTTCCAAGTAGTGCAACTTGGAGGAATTACATAAAATACATTGAAGAAAATTTTGTACTATTTTCATATCTTTATTCATTACAGGTACATAGTTATCATTATTTCAAGTTAGGGTTGTTGACTAATCCAAAATTAGTCATGTGAGACTAAAGTAAAATTTGATGAAAAATATAGTCTCTTGTTGTTAAAGTTAATGAAGGTTTGCAGGTATGTGATCATATACACTAGGTCTATTACATAGTTACAAATCAGATTTGGACGATGAAATTGATGAGGGCTTTTGGTTGAGGTACATGTTGGGTACATGGTTGAGACAATTAGTGGATGAGTTGGCACACACATGAGGATTATAGTCGATGATGTTGGTACATATTGATGAGTCATAGTTTATGTTTATTTGACACATGATTGGTACATATTTGGTGCATGTTTGATGCACTCATTTATGGTACAGGTTGAGGTACATGTTGGTGCATGGTTGATGCACTTGTTTATGGTACAGGTTGATTATAGGTTGTTTGGTATAGGTTGGTTCATGGTTGATGCACTTGTTTATCGTACAGGCTGATTACAGGTTTTCTCGTACAGGTTGGTGCATGGTTGATGCACTTGTTTATGGTACAGTTTGATTACAGGTTGATTGGTATAGGTTTACAATAGTATATCTCACAGTGATAGTGTGAAAGTGGTTCCATCATTCTACTTCTACTTCAGGGTGGTTGGACGGGGCAATGACAGGTGGTTCTAGCCACCTTCTGGTTGTAGCCAAAGAACATAGGGGGTTGTAGCCTCCTTCTAGTTGTAGCCAGAGAATTGGGGAGTTGGATATTCCCTCATGTTCTATCTTGAGAAACTAGGGGGTTGGAGCCTCCTTCCAGTTGCAGTTGGAAAACAAAGGAAGTTGTTGCTTCCAATCAATGTAATTCTTAAAGACATATAAAAAAAATCATTCTGTGGTTTTCTCTCGCTTTGGGTTTCCACGTAAAAACACCTGTGTACTATGTATCTGTATGATTACTCATTTGTTCATTATTTATTTACTCTACAATTATTGGATGATAATGCTACATTGATATAACACTTGCATTTTATGATTAAAAATGATTATATTGATCTATTATTGATTCAACCCCCCTCTCAATAATCCAACAATTGGTATTAGAGAAGGTTCCTTCATAAATAAGTTTAACCACTGAAAGGTAGATCATGGAGAGAAACAACATGTACAAAAATGGAATACCACAATTTGATGGACATACGTGTGCATTTTGGAGCAGAAGGATGAAAACATATATACATGCACATGGATTTGAAATTTGGAAATCAGTTGTAGATGGATATAAAGAACCAGGAGCTCTGCCGAAAAATGAAAGAGCAATTAAACTCGGGAAAAATAATTACAAAGCCACAAATTCACTTATGAATTGTCTTTGTGAATCAATATACACCAAAGTTATACATTGTAAATCCGCTAAAGATATTTGGGGCAAGCTTCAAAATATTTATGAAGGAGATTCAAAAGTCAAAGAAGTAAAGATTCAAACTTAGAGAGGTCAGTTAGAACAACTAAAGATGAAGGAAGATGAGAATATTGCATCTTACTTCTTATGATTTGATGAAACAGTAAATGCAATCATAGGATTGGGAGAATAAATTAAAGAATCTGTAATTTTTCAAAAGGTGCTAAGATCTCTTCCTATGAGATTTGATACTAAGATATCAACACTAGAATAAAGAGAAGATCTAGACTCAATAAACATGGACTAACTACATGGACTCTTCACAGCATATGAAATGAGAACTAAATAGGAAAATCCAGATATAAAAGAAGCATCTTTCAAAGCATCCAAAAGGTCAAAGAAAAAGGGAAATCAAAAGGAAAAATAACATAGAATCAACAATGAGATCTCGAAAGATGATGAAGAAATGGCCAAATTTGTCAGAAGATTGAACAAGGGAATCGACTACAGATATAAAGGTAAGTTTCCAATGATTTGTTTTAATTGTGATGGTATAGTTCATTTTGATAACAAATGTCCTCATAATAAAAATAAGAGAAATGATGAAGATTACTCAAATAACAAACAAACATATAAAGGCAAAAGAATCACAACTAAATATTTCAAGAAAAGGTTATGCACCAAATAAGACATCTCCTCATCAGATGAAGATGAAGTTAGTGACAGTGAGACATAAGGAGTTCTATTCATGGAAGTAGAAGACTCTGATAAATAAGACATCAAAGAAGAATATGAAGAGGTATAAGTTGACTACCGAGAAGAATTGTTGTGTTCCATAGAAGTTATAAGAAGAGAAAAGAAGAAAAACAAGAAGCTACAAGCAGAATTAGACAAGAAAGAAGACACTCAAGAACTATAACAGATGATCACAAATTTAAAGGTTCAAATAGAAGAAGATAAAATAATTGAAGGAGCACTCAAAGAACAACTAGAAGAAAGAGACATGATCATTGAAAATTTGGAAGCATAGATTGTCACATTAAGAAAGGATCTTCAAAAGAAAAATATGTAGAACAACTCAAAAGTTTTGGATGAAATTATCAATAGTCAAAATCCTCATCATGACAAGTCCAGACTTGGATACAATCAGACAGAAAAGGGATCAAGATCCAAAACAACAGAACAAGAAACATATCAAAAAATTTATGCATAAACAATCAAATGGGACAAGAAGACTTACAAGGAAGATTACAGGGATACTCCTCCACTGAGAATATTCAGATATTAGAACCAACGACCGAAAGAAATAGATAGGCATCAGGAAGAATAAGGATTCATAAGAGTTACTCCTTTAAGAATATATTCAACTCCCAGGTATCAAACTATATTTTTTCGTTTATGTTATTCATGAAATAATTTTGGACATAAAGTTGTGAATTGCAGAGCTAACAACAGGAACATAAACAACATTAAAATTCATACACAAAAGGGGTATCCAAGAAAGCCTAGTGAAACACAGAGATTAAGTTACAATAGGTTTGAATCATTGAGCCCTGAAGTGGAATTCTACAAGTGTAACAACTTTGGACACATGGCCAAAGATTGGAGAACCACAATAGAACAACAACAATAACAAACATGAACCTTAGAAGAGGACATGGATAAAAAAGAAGAATCAATATAGCAATGAAGAATGCACACTTTCTCTACAAGCTAAGCAGAAGAAACGTGGTTGGTATGCTGACAGTGGTTTTTCAAAACACACGATAGGTGATAAATAAATGTTTCGTACATTAAGAAAGGAAAGATATGGATCGATCTCCTTCAAAAATGATGATTCAGCTAAAATCATTGGAAAATGCATAGTCAGAATTGGAAATAAGAATACCAAGGAAGAAAATGTTCTACTAGTAGAAGATATGAAACATAATATTCTAAGTGTAATTCAAATGTGTGACCAAGGTCATAAAATTACTTTTGATTTACATAAGCGTGAGATACGAAAAGAAGGTTCAATAAAATTGATTACAACAGCTGCAAGAACTTCAAGAAACATATATGTATTAAGTGAAATTGTAAATGAAAAGTGTTTTCTAGGAAAGGAAGATGAAGGTTGGCTATGGAACATAAGAATGGTTCACATACACTTTGAAAACCTTTTCAAATTCAGCAGAAAGGAAGTCGTTAGAGAAATCCCCAGATCACGAAACCAACGAACACTTTATGCAAGCATTGTCAACAAGGAAAGAAAACAAAGACCAGGTTCAAATCAAAGGAATACTCAACAACAAGACCACTGGAAATTGTGCATAATGATATAGTTGTACCAACTACAACAAAGGGTTTAAAATGTGAGAAACACTTTAGGTTATTAGTTGATGATTATACAAGAATGACTGCAATTTTCTTTCTTAGGAATAGGTCAAAAGCTTTTGAAAACTTCAAGCTCTACAAGGAAATGGTTGAAAATGAAATGGATTCAAAAATCAAATGTTTGAGATCTGATAATGGATGAGAGTTCACTTCAAAGGAATTTATGGAGTAATGCAACATACATGGAATAAAAAGGAAATTCTTTGTTGCTAGGACACCTCAACAAAATGAAATTGTTGAAAGAAAGAACAAGATAGTACAAGAAATGGCTCGAACAATGCTAATGGATTCCAAATTGACAGATATTTTTTGGACACATGCAGTGCATACAATAGTTCACATTCAAAATAGATTAATGTTCAAAAACAACGCTGAAAAAATTTCCCTACGAGCTATGGAAAGGAAGACCAACAAATGTGAAGGACTTCAGAGTATTTGGATGCAAATGCTACATCAAAAGAGAAGATGACAGAATGGGAAAGTTTAACTCTCATGTGGACAAAGGAGTACTTGTTGGTTTCTCAAGTACAATAAAAGCATACAAGTGCTACAATATGAGGATGAACAAAATTTTGGAAAGCATCAATGTAACAATTGATGAAATAGGTGGACCAGAATTAAAGGAAGAAGAAAATGAATCAATGAAACAACTTTACAAATAAGAAGCAGAAGATGAAGAAGAAGTAGAAGGGGAATATGAAGAGGTTAGACAAAGCAATTTCAACAATTGCCTCAAAATACACCTAACAAATGAGTATAGAAGAATCATCCTTCAGATCAGATTATCAGAAACAAATATGCAGGAGTTGAGACTAGAAGAATAATTCATTCGCCAGAACAAATGCACCTAGCACTCTCATCTACAATTGAACCAAATAGTTTTGAAGAGGCCAACAAGGATGAATTATGGAATAAGGCCATGGATGAAGAATTGGATCAAATAGAGAAGAATGACACTTGGGAATTGGTTCCAAGACCAAAGAATAATAATGTCATTGGCACAAAGTGGGTATTCAGAAATAAATTGAATGAATATGGAAAAGTTACAAGAAACAAAGCTAGATTGGTATGTAAAGGATATGCACAGGTTGAAGGAATCGACTTTAAAGAGACATTTTCCACAGTTTCCAGAATGGAACTAATCCGATTTCTTTTATATTATGTATGCTCGAAGAATATTAAAGTGTATCAGATGGACATGAAATCATCTTTTCTGAATGGGGAACTTGAAGAAGAAGTCTACATAGAACAACCAGAAGGATTTCAGTTGTCAGAGAACGCAAATTATGTGTGAAATTTGAAGAAGGCTTGTATGGTCTAAAACAAGCTTCTCGAGCATGGCACTCTAGACTAGATAAATATCTACAATAGGCAGAGTTCAGAAAAGGAAGTGCAGACAACAACCTCTACATCAAGGTAACTCAAGATATTATTTTATTAATTGAAGTTTATGTTTATGATATTATTTTTGGAAGTACTGATGACAGGTTAAGCCAAAAATTTGCAAAGGGCATGCATAATGAATTTGAAATTTCATTACTTGGAGAACTATCCTTCTTTCTGGCTCTTCAGACATGTCAAAACAACCAGGGAAATTTTATTTCTCAAACTAAGTATATCAGATAAATGTTAGAGGTTCAGAATGGAAGATTGCAAACTAGTTATCACTCCTATGCAAACCAACTGCAAGTTGAGCAAATATGATTATTCAAAGTCTATAGACCAAAGACAATACATGTTAATGATTGGTAGCTTATATATGTGAAAGCATCCAGACCAGATGTAATGCAGGTAGTTGGACAAGTGGCACAATTTCAAGAAGCACCAAATGAATCACATGTATTAGTAGTGAAGAGGATTTTCAGATATCTCAAAGGAACATAAGAGTTTGGATTATGGTAACCAAAAGGAAATGATCTATCACTTATTGCCTACACAGATGCAGATTGGGCAGGTTGCATCAATGACTGATGAAGCACCATTGGAGCAACGTTCTACTTGGGTGAGTGTTTAATATCATGGATAAGAAAGAAACAATCATCAATATCCTTATATACAACCAAAGCATAGTATATTGCAGTAGCAACATGTTGTACATAGGTTCTATAGATGAAAGAAACTCTGAAAGATATACAGGTTGAGTATAATGAGTCCATTCCAATCTATTGTGATAATACAAGTGCCAAAAGTATCTCAAAGAACCCGGTGATGCACTCCAAGACGAAGCACATTCCAATCAAGTATCACTTTCTATGGGAACAAGTTGCAGAGAATAACATCAGAGTTGATTATGTGGGAACAAAAGAACAAGTGGAAAACATATTTACAAAACCTCTTCCACGGGAAGCCTTTGAGTATCTTTGCCAGAGACTCGGAATAATTTCTACTCCAAAATGAATTTTTTTGAATGCTTATCTTATATGTCTTAGATTTACACAAGGAAATACTATAGAGAGGACAATCCAAGTTGGGAGATCATTTTTAGGAAGATTTCAGTAAGGGGGAGTATTCCCAAGGAAATTTCAGTCAAGGGGAGCAACCCTGGGTGGAAATATATCTTTTCCATTGATGACAAAGAGGGAGAAATTTATCAGATGTAGAGCATAGAGGCATGGTTCCAGAGGGAGAAATGCTCATAGGGGGAGCATGAGTGACATGAATTCAGTATTACATTAGAGTGTTTCCATAAATTCCAAAAGGGGAGATTATTGATTAATTGGGTTGGTTTTCATTAATGTCAATCCTCAAAGAAAGTCTAGTAGTGAATTCCGGTAGAAAAATGGTTTGGGTAATGGACCTAAGTTTTTTTGATGGATAATGGTATGAGTTTTAATATATTTTTAGGTAATACTATTCTATATGGATAGTACATGCCATGCCATTTCGGGTGTTATGTGGAACGTCACATAGCTCCTCACGGTTAGAGAGTTATGACCATGTGAAGTTGGAGAACCCTCATGAGTCATCTAGAAGCCCCAAAGGTCAAAGTAGTCAACGTGGTTTCAAAGAACAAATGATTTAAATAATAAAGTGAAGTGATGCGTGTACTATAATTCAAAGTGGATACAAAAGAAATTATTTAAATAATAAAGTTAATGGAGAAATTTCTAAGTGGACAAGTGGTTAGAAGTGGGTTAGCCCTAAAATAAGGAAAGTGATTTAAGAGATTTTAGAAGGTAAATAATAAAGTGAAGTGATGAGTGTAATATAATTCAAAGTGGATACAAAAGAAATTATTTGAATAATAAATTTAATGGATAAATTACTAAGTGGACAACTAGTTAGAAGTGAGTTAACCCTAAAACAAGGAAAGTGGGTTAAGATGGTTAAAAGGTAACCCCTTGAGGAAACTACATGAAAGTATAAATAAGAGTCAAGGCTCTCTCATTTTAATTAAACTTGAGCACATTGAATATCTACAGGTGACTGAGGTAACCAAAGGATATCTAAGAAAAATTTCAGAAGGAAGGTGAAGTAAAGAAGGCCGAAATTCAAGGGAGGATAAATTCTTTTGATGATGCTTTCTAAGGTATGTTATTTACAGTTCATCTCACCATTTTCGCAATAATTATTTTTCTAGAATGATTCAGACCGTACAATTGGAATCCTGTTCAGGAAAGATATCCAAGTAGCTTTGATAAAAAATTCATCTTGTGGGTCGTTTTAGTTTTGGAGTTACACTGCGTGGAAAGTAGGGTTTGTGACTAGTCCTAAAACTAGTTTAAAACATGTGTTTCGGATAAAAATGTCATAACTTCTTCATAATAGATAAACATTAAGTAAGAAAAAATGCATTGGTTAGAGTACATTCCATGGTTTTCCGTGTACCATTTTCATATCCATACAACAAATATTATGTGTGGGGAACGCTCTACAAGTTCACTCTCTAGAATAATCCATAATTTAACAAGGCATGCCATTTTTGCTATAACTCCTTTTCTAAGAGGTTCCAAGGAGTGAAACCTGGAGGAATTGCAAGTAGTGCAACTTCATTTCATTATTGAATTTTTCTATGTGTTGGGAAATTGACAGATCACTAATTTTTATGGATGATCACCATTTCAAATTGTTTCTAATGCACTGTGACATCTTGCAAGTGGGGTATTTTAAATTAAGACATTATTCATTCCCTTTTTTAATGAAAATGATTACTCAGATTTGTCCTATATTCACATCTACATGATTCTAATGGGAAATTTTTTCTTGGTTGATATCCTTTTAAAGTTCTGATTTTGATGTCCCATACACATTGAATCTAAATTATGAGTATTAAAACTCTTCCCATCTAAAATTCAAGCCACTCCAAATCTATGCAGTTTCCTTAGATGATTATTTTTCCTTGGTTTTGGAGTTATCCAAATATTTTCTTTCTCATCCACTCTTTTTTTTTTATCACTTTCATCCAACATGAATTTTCTGCATAGACTTTTTGTATAATAAGATTAGATGATTTTTTATTTCATTTTAGTTATTTTCTGTCATCACTTATAGTTTTAATTTTTAGGCATTGGTTTCCATTTTACTAAGCTCTTTTCAATAGGTCTTTTAAGTCCGAGTCTTTTTTTAATGTTATAACTTTCTTTGCCCAAGATTCCTCTCTTATACAACAACAAGATGTATTCTTTCAGGATGCCTAGAAACACATTTGTGACATTTTGGACAACGAGGTCATTTAAATCCTTTGCTGATATCTATTTTACAAAATTTCTTGGGAACACATATTTGTATTCCCCAATCCAATGATTGAGTAAAGACTCAATCTTATCACTACCAATTCATTGATTTTTCAATATTATTTTTATAACTCATGTTTGTAGGTGGATTGATATCATTGAAAGATGAATGGGATTGAAATCTTATGGTCTTGTTTGCTTAATTTGATTAACTATGATTTCAAGAAAAAGACATTGTGTCCAAAGATCTAAATCTCACAACAGTCGTGACACTAAAGTCATTTAGTAAAAAAAAATTTGAGGGAATGTACATACTTATCATATCTCAGGGAGAAGGTTGTGATATTTGAATAAATGGAAAGCTAACAAATACTTTACAACTGCACTAACCTTCACACTGAGTTTTTTGACATAAAACTTAGTTTAAGTTTATTTTAGCATATCATGTTTTTCCTAGCATTAGTTTCTATTCCGGTCCTTTTTTATTTGGATTAATTTCATTTTAATAAGTTAGTCATTTGAGAGGAGGAATTATTCCCGAACTGCCTAAGAGATGATCACAACTTTCTGTTTTGTATGTAGGTCAAGAAAAGGGTTTGTGCAACCAACAACTTTGAATATTTTCTATTGAAATTAATGCAATTTAGGGAAGTGTTAATATAAACTTGGCTACTCAAATTTCTTTGCAATACTTTTGTCACCAACTCAATAACTGATCAGAAATATATTCTCATTCATCTACTCTCATATTTTTTTTTCTGATCTATTCGTTGTTTGGAGTCATTTTAATGACTATTTTGATTACCTCCATAACTTTCATTTTCCTCTTTTATTTATTGGGTTGAGTTATTGTGATTTATGTGGTTATTGATGATCTTTTATAGCAAAGATAAAATGGCGCTTGAGTGAGAAATATGAAATGTAAATTTATTTATTAGGAAATTCATCATTTTAAAATCACAAAGGAATTGCTTATGTCAAGACATCTTGAGAGCATTTGCGTTCATGGAATATTGCATGAAATTGGCTTTCGAAAAGTTGTTTTGACTAAGCATATAACTAACCCATTTTTCTAGGTGCCCAAAAACTTGTTTTTGTCGCATTGAATGAAATAAATTACATGTGACAATTGGATTGGAGAATTTCGTTGAAAATCTTTTACACTGAATCATCAATTCTTGTTATTTGGTTTGTTTTTCATTTCATATAGAAAATTCTGGGAGATTTTTTTTGTTGGGCTTGATATCAAATGGTTACCATTTATTGACTGGTTATTTCCCTTGGATTATTTTTTGAGTTTTCACTAAAAAATGCTCTCTTTGTTGCTGCAACAGATTTATTGCTTGCTACTAGGTTTTCTTCTTATTTTTCAGTCAATTTTCTTTCTCTTTTGATGGATGACAATTTATCTTTAGATCCCTTAGTTTAATTTTCTTTTCATGAATTTGATTTCTAATTTCAGTCCTATTTTTTGCTTGTACATATTAATTCCATATTTTGATTTGACTATTGGCAATTTCCCCAAAGTTGATTTCACTCTTAGCCTAACTTGAGGATTTCTCTTTAAATTTTGGTGAGGGGTTGGTCAATTCTGGTCACATATTGAAGATTTTTCTTACAAGTCATAATATGGATGGGTTTCTCTATCTAAGTGAATATTCAAGAAGTTATCAGCTGTAGGTATGAACTGATAATTATGGTGGAACACATGTGGTTGTTATGTATTTAATGATAATACATAAGTATAGGAAAGTGTCTATCCATTGTTTTCATTGAGTTCCATCCACTTCACATTGATAAAAATGGCCAATACTATGTTAGTTTTTGGGGAAACTTTTTTTTTAAATTAAAATGCATAACATCTACTTAGAAAATGAAATAAACTCTCGTATCACCGTGCTTCCTTCACCCTATGTGCATATGAATATCTATATCTAAATCTAAAAGGATGATCATTTTTTGAAATAAAAAAGGAAATTGAAAGAACTATTAATAGTGTGGGAAATACAAGTAAACTCGTCGGGCTACACTTGTATGTTACCGAGGAAACTTCATCGGGGCTATGGACGCTCGCTGGCATTGAAACAATGTCGGGAAAAGAGAGACGAGGAAAAAACTTATGCAGATGTTTGTTTGTCTTAAAAGTGAAAACCCATGACCGAACAAAAACCAATTTGAGGTGTGCATCCAATAAAATAATTTATCTCATTATTTGGATCTTTGGAATGGGTGTGTTAGATTCCTAGTAGTAGAAATATTGGGTTATATATTTTAGAATTTTGGCATCATTGTGGTACCCATGATTGTCAGAAAGTTTTCTATAGTTTTCTAAACTTATCTTTAAAATTAAGATCTGAAGTATAGGCCCTAGAGTTATATTGATAGAGATAATTGGTTCTTCCAGTGTGTCTCCATTTGTTGTGGCCGCAAAAACCCCCCATTTTAAATTTTTCTTTTACAGGTGGAAGCAAAAGTGTCCCCTACTAAAATTTTGGTCATATTGACTAATCCTCTACTGTGGGAGCCTGTGTTATTTATTTTCCTACCTTAAGGGAGTTCGGGGGTTCGATATCAGTATATGATTGTATTTGATAGTGGTTGATTGCCTCTTTTTATCTTATAATTTGAAAAACCTCTCCTCCTCATTTTCTTCACTTTCAATACTTGTTCATAAATTTTCTTAAAGGTACAGAAATATTATGCTTCTCATGTGTTACTGAATGTCATTTTTATCGCATAATTGATTTTTTCTCTTTTTGTGGTTGCAGGAATAGGTTAGAATGATATCATTTTTCACGACTGCTCCAACTTTGAGAAGCATGTGGGGGAATCTGTTGATCTTCTTCCCCTTTTATCCTTCCATTTTATTATTGATAATTCCCTCTATTTTCTTCTATTGTTATCTCTAATTAAACCCCCTTAGTTGGATTATATTATTCGATAGCTTTCCAAGGCCTATAAATATGCTTGAATATGAGTTCCTAATCAAAAGTTAGGGCTTCTTGAAGTTTCCTAAATCTTCACTAACCTTTCCACCTCAGTAGCATGTGGCATCCATGTGGTTCCCTCCTACTTGTGTCATCCTACGTGGTGTTGATGTAGCACCCATTACCTTTCCTCATCGTCGTTGGAATCTACCTACTTCACATCCTACCATCCTTCCGACTGCATTCCCTGATGATGATGTCGTTGGGCCTTGTCATCAGAGCTCCCCTCTATGTATCACTTGGACTCTCCCAAATCCATTCTATGATGACGATGCCACCTGTCCTCTTTCTTTATTGGATATTTATTCTCTCATGGTGTTAGACCACCCTGACTCCATTCACAACGATGACATATCCAACGGCTCTTCGAAGCTAGAGACTGACGGTCCTTGTCCCCTCGACAACTCGAAGTTAGTCGATAGTTAACCGACCCCATCCTCGCTCAACCGCCATGCTGGCATCCTTAGACATGTGGCACTGCCATGACCTATTACTCGCATGACATGTGAACCCCAGGGATAATTTTAAGGATGGAAATTTATATTAAAATTTATAAACATGGGATAATCTTACTAGTCTTTTATATGCAAAATGTAAAATGATTGGTGATAGTTTTGTAAAAATATTCAAATTTTTAAGGATTTTATATAGTTTCTATAATATTTTGGCGATTTTTAAGGTAAAATAATTTTATTATATGGAATTTGGGTGAATCACTTTTAGAAAAAATGGAAATTAGAGAATCTTCTTTTGGGAAAAACCATGGAAAATTAGCCCATTTGTGAAATTTAGCCCCGAAAATCATCTATGGTGTACCCATCCTTAGTTTGACACATGTCCTCCCTTGTCATTGGTGATCCAACGTCATCGGATATTCTTTCTTCCTCCCTCGTCGTTGGTGATTCTTCCATTCTCCCTCAGCATTAGTGATCCTTTGTCGTCAGTCCTGCCTGTCGTTATGTGCTTCCTCGTTGTTGGTCATCCCTTGCAGTCTAGCACCTCCTCGTCAGTGATCCCTCCTAATCGTTGCTCCTTCGATCCTTACTCCTTGCTCAAGTGGGGCCCTCTCTAGTCCCATGCAATCACAAGATTAAGCATGTTACCCCTCATGACACGCTAACTACCACGTTGATATTCTAGTAAGCCTGAATAGTAGAATCTAAGAGGTGTGGGATTTTGACTTGCCTATATATATATATATATAATTTTTCCCATTTTTGTAATTATACTGTATCATTTTTTTTGTGTATTTTTATTTATTTTGTGTACATTTCTATAAATAATTGATTTTGATTTTGTATAGTCATTTTATTTTATTTATTTATTCATTTTTATTTATATTATTTATTTTGTAAGCATTTTTATTTTGTTTCATGTATGCTATTTTATTTTATTTTGATTATTTATTTTTCTTTTATTTTTTGTGAATTATTTAATTAATTTTATAAGGATATAAAAATAATAATAATAATTCACACTAAAACCTAGGGTGATGTGTGTTGTTGTACATATTTGTATTTTAAATTTTAATATTCTCCATTTTTCATTTTTCCTTTTTATTTGTCATTTTTTTTTTTTTTTTTAAACTCAATTGTCCTTTTGTAAATTTGTTTTTAATCTTGTACTTTTACCTTTTACCCATCTCTCCTCGCGCCCTATTTTCTATGACTGCCTATAATATAGGGATTTCCTAAGAAATAGGAATTCCCTATAGTATAGGGAGATCTAGAAAACACTTTAGCTTATATTTGAAACTCCCCTCATAAAGGTTTTGAAATGTAAATATGATATAATATAATATAATTATTCTTTTAAATTATAATTATATTATATTATAACATATTTAATTAATGTATATATTGAAAAATCATGTGACAAATATACATATGTGAGGGAAATATGTCTAACGGTGTTAAATCTGGACATGATGTATATTATCCATCACCTCCCCATAAAAAAATAAATCCCAACCATAATAGCTAGACCACACATCTTTTATTTTCTCTTAAACATTTATTTGAATAAGGTTTGGGGAAGAACGAGCATATATATATATATATATATATATTAATAATAATAAACAAGGGAAATAAAAATAATAATAATAATAAAAATAAGGGATTCTATTTATGTATGAGAGAGATTATGTGCTTGGGTGAATCGTCAATGACATTGTCGTCGACCATTTCACCATGACATACCACACCCATCTACCCAAATGCCAACCCAATGTAACATCCCGCTCTTGCACGCACTGAACAAACTTATTCTTTGAGGACACTTTCTTGCAAGTGATCCAGATTATTATACTTTTGGGCATTTGATTATGATTATGAGGCGTGTGAATTGATGACATGTTATTATGCTGCGTTTACATAGAGAGGTGCTATTGACTCGAGTTTTTTGAGTTCGTAGGATTTTGGACCTCGAGGATGCAGAGGCATTGATGGAACCCCTTGGAATTCGGATCGAGTTGGGGAGTGCACCATTGGGTTTTGATTGTTTTATATGTGATATTAGTGCATCTGACTAGATGATATGATATGGATATATTTCTAACATGATTCATTGATGATGCAGGCTGATGATAGCTTTCTGACCAGACTCACATGTGGATTAGAGGGGTCATGCACGACTACCAGAGATGTTGAGGGAGAAGTGTGGAAAAAATCCCTGCCACAACCTACTAGCACTCCCATCATGGCTTGAACTATAGGTTAACGATTACCTAGTTCAAGGAGACCCACGATGTCATGAGGGTCGATTGCGACAACCACTCATGATGATTCTAAGGGGTGCACAATAAGGCAGGGGCCTTATTCCTTAGAGGCCCTTAGTATCCCACAAGATCACCTCTTGAAGTATTGACTCCAGGGGTTTTTGATGTCTACCAAGTCATTCAAGAGGAAAGTGGCACCCTTGGAGCACGTGGTCCCTCCTGAAGGGCACGTCGCGCAAGAAAAATGGAAAGAGGCGAGTGACACCCTTGGAGCACGTAGTGCGTTCTAAAGGGAACGTCACGCAAGAGAAACAAAAAGAGGCAAGTGGAACCCTTGGAGCACATGGTGCATCCTGAAGGGCACGTCGCTTTGTTATTTAATAATTGGATAAACCTAGATGGATTTAGGACAAATAACGTGTTAAGGAGTATTTAAAACCTTTCCCTATTAAAATGTCACCCAACCTAGGAAAATAAAGTCTAGGTCTAAATTATACTTGTGATAAAACTTTTATCT
>JZKD02S2240068.1:0-11522 GCA_000966675.3 Picea glauca
TATATATATATATATATATATATATATATATATATACTATGTAAATAGTGAATTGTTCTGACATACATGTAACTACAACTGTATAAATGAAATGTTGGATGTAGGAGACCAATAAATTTCTTCTGAAACAAAGAAGTTACAACCTCTTATGCATTCATATAATATGATACGATTTGAAATTTCCTATCCATAGTAACAATAATGATTCATTTCTTTTTCAATATAAATCGAATACAATAAAATAGAGGAGTACCAATAACTCTATGGATATAGCTAAATTATGGGAAACATATTAGTACCGGAACAACCAAATTGAATAAACGTAAGTCAAGATGCCTTGGCTTCAATATTTCAATTTTAATAGTAATCGGTGCTCGACAATCAAGAGACAAACTCGCTATGATTCATCATATCATTTCGAGTACATACGATAGGAACCGTAACTCAATATTAAAGAAATTTATTACATATCTTGACTAGAATTAAAATCAAACATAGATCCAATACTTATGCAAGTACTGGGTGATATTACAATAATGGAAACACTACCACAAGAGTGGTTTACACTTCAACCAAACAATACTCAAGTAGAAACATAACTATTTGTAACGGAAAAATTGGATGGACCACGACCTCCATTTTCTAGAACCTGTAAAGTTAAGTCTGAGAGATGATGGGCTCGGAACCCAAATACCTTTTGCACCAAAGACAGGGGCAGGTATCCGAAACATGTGCAGACTAAAGCTCTGGAAAAATGTACCCTATAAATATTAGTAATTTATATGAAAGAAAGGTAACAGAAACATCAACAGGATGATAATTGTTAACAAACTGAGTATTCCAGAGAAACACTCATCTTTTGGCATGCAGGCTCATATCTTTCCTTATCGCTTGCTGGTTGGACAGACACCCGGGATGAGGGACAATGGTGCAGTAAATCCCTGATTGGTACCCTCGCATCAACAGGGCCCATCATTAGTGAATTATACCCAATATTTAAACGAACAAAGTTAACAAGAAGGAAACATTTATACAACAGTCAATGAATTTAAATAAAATTAAATAATCAACGATACTAGTTTTATTTAACATACAGATGGTATAAGTCATGTTGTGCGAAGACATACTATAAACCTTTCACACTGAACTGAGACTATACCTAACTGTCGAATTTAAACCCTTCCAGAATCAAATTGCAGAAAGTAATTATAAACCAGCAGTCAATACCGACATATCCTTCTATGGAATCCAAATGGGGTAGGCTACAATAATAACAATAATATTCTTTAATAGATTGTTCGAAAAATCGTAGAGGATCAATTTTTAATAACATCAGGCAGGAATATGTTAGATATAAAGGAAAACAACATATGCGAAAAACAACTAAAGCTTAACGAAACTATAGAAGTGTGGGTTCACCCCTCTACAAAGAAAGGGAAGAAAGTACAATATTACACAGTGGGACCATCCCATTCCAAAAGGAAAATGCTTGCACAATCTCACGAAGATTCAATTCAGGCCTCAGCTTATGGAATGTAAGGGGTATCGATAACTGTTAGTTACGAAACCATAGGAATCTCAAACATAGAGAATCACTTTCCTCGACATACTAGATAAGAAAGAACTTGAAATGTTTTTCACTGTTACCCATAAGAAACATTGTAGGTGTAAATTTCCCTAAGTCTGAACAAGGGTAGGATGTCAAAACCTCTCCAGAAATTAGAGATTAAATCTACAGTAAACATTATATATAGAAATGGGAAGCAGTTCTGAAAAGTTACCGGGAACAATGATAATGAGAGATTTAAGTAAAATAGGTAATTTGACAAGAGGGTTCTTCCATCGTATTAAAGAATAAAAAAAAAAATTCATAACCAGAGCATAGGGTGTTCAGAAGCTTACCAAGGAGGGAGAATGGTGGCGTCGTTCCACCAGGTAACATTTTCCCAAACCAATGACACGCCTCAATAAGAAATAAAGGTATACAGAGTCTTTAGAAAGACTACCTAATGAGATAACAAACACATTAAAACCCTAAGAGGGACCTTCATTACTTAGTTCAAATGCCGAAGGTACAAAGGGCGGTCTGGCCGTGTGACAGGGGCAGAGTTGGCATGACTAGAATGGAAGAAGGGCCAGGTAAGAGCATCGTAACTCACACACACAGGTTTCCATTAAAATCTAAACGCAGAGCCTTAACTCCCTTTTGACAGTAGCCGCTCTTTCAGATCAAGAAAATTCATGAAGTAAATGAACTCTTCCGAGTCTCGATGAATTTGATCTAGTATCCTTCAACTGCCTTGTTAGAGTTATCGTATCGTTTGAGAGAAGGTTTGTTGGAGCATCATTTTGTTAAGTCAAATTTAACACAGGATTTCATTACTCAAACTCTCTGCTAGGAAAAGGGATCGGATTAGTGTTAATCTTGGAAAAATCGAAAGGGAACCCATCTATTAATCAGAGCTATGTATATTAATGCTAAGTGTATACCATTAAGCCACTTTTTAACTGTGGGTATAGAACCATTTCCCGTGGATATATATATATATATATATATATATATATATATAGGGTAAGAAAACATTCGTTTCAAATGGAAAAATTAAATAGTATTGCGTGCAGCCCATAAGGGCCTTGTATGTAAAGAGAGACTAGGACTATAAGCCCTAAGTATAGTCTATGCTATAGACATTTATGTATATGAATGAGTAGGTTGGATATTAAAGGGGAGTTACTAAACCCTTTGAGAATTAACCATATAAGTTTCAATATCGAGTAAGATAGAGAGGTATGTAAATGGCATCATGTAGTAGGATGAATTTAATTTACGTCACAGAAAATTACAATAGAAATAAATATTTCTCCCATCTAGCGACAAACATTTAAATGGCATTGTAGGTTATTTCCTCAGAAAAAAAATATTATGACAATTTTGAGGTACATTACATATGGTATCAGAGGAAAGGTTACAACACTTGGACCTTGAACAGGGCCACATTTTTATTTTAGCACATATTTCTGTCTATGTAAATACTAACAAACCATTATTGTTACAAACATAAAAAACCTTTTTGTTTTGGGTTAATCATGGCAACCTAGGATGACACAGAAATCAGACTTGATGGGAATACTGAACAAAGACCTCATGAAGATTCAAGACGGAATAGTGACGAAAGCTCACCTATTGAAGTTCTAAAAATGATGAGGAATCGCATTGTTGAGCTACATGTTTTCAAAGAAGACAATGAGAAATTGAAGAAGGCACGGAAAAAACAGAAGGAAATAAATGAAGTCTTGCTATGAAGTATAGTAACAAATAAATCCCCAAAGGACAATAACCAGGAAGAAGAGGTTAGTAAAAGGGCCTCCAAGAATTCTAGTCCTCAAGCAGAAAGAGGGGATAGCTCATCTGAAGGTACACCTTCAGTTGAAGATAAAACAAAAACAGACAGGAAAAGAAAACAGGTAGATCACCTTGAGGGAGAATTTAAGAAAATCAAACCAGCTACCATTGATGGGAATCCATAATAGGGGAGGAAGTTGAATCATGTTTACTAGAAATCAAGAAGTATTTCCAAATATACAACTATTCCAACAATATGAAAGTTAGGATGGCCATCTATAATCTGAAAGGAAAAGCCAACATTTGGTGGCAAGACCTGAAATTGGCCAAGGGCCTAAAGGAGAAATAGATTGAATGGTTTGACTTTAATAAATAATTTAAGAAATAGTACCTATCTGAAAGTTACTATGAAATAAAAACAAAAGAATTTTATGAATTACGACTTGGTGAAATGGCTATGGAAGATCTGATAAACAAATTCCTGGAATTACTAAGGTTTGTACCTTATATCCGGGAGGACAAATTGAAAATTCAATGGTTCCTAAGTTGTTTACCACAATCCTACAAGGACAAAATCGAATTTGATAACCCCAAGTCCTTAAGTGAAGAATTATGAAAATCCTGTATGTGTTACAACTAATACAAACAACGAACATAATTTTCCAAGGCTTGGAAGGACAAGAAATCATATCGAATGAACCAGCGGAACAAGGGATACCAGCCAACCCCTTATCGAAATGCAACGAAAATCTTTCCAAGAAAATATTTTCACTCCAACAATCCAAGCATTCAAGGAGGCGGTAAATCGGTAAATCTGGGAACAAAGGAGTTTGGGGACAACCCCCATGAATCGTTAAAATGTTGGGAATGCAGAGAACTTCATCTAAGGAGGAACTACCCATGTTTGATTTCCGAGAACAAAACTACTATTCACAATTTACATGAAGCCTCTACAGTAGGGGATGTAGGCAGAAGTCTACATCGAATCAATGTAGTCGTGGATGGTCGACAAGTTGACTACTAGTCCTCTGTGGTGGAAATTGAAGGTAAAATCAATAACACTTGAATTTATGTTTTAATTGATCCTGGAGCTACATTAAGTTACATCATCCCTGGTGTAGTAGATTCAAATAAACTTAAGAAAATGAGACACGCAAAATCATGGATGGTACAACTAGCAACAAGAACTAAAAGGAAAGTGGTTGACTTTATTGATGATTAAGAAGTAAGTTTAGGTGGTCAATACACAAAGACAAATCTGAACATTCTACCACTAGGATCTTATGATGTAATTATCGGAATGGATTGGTTAGAAAGGCATAAAGCAGTGCTAGATTGTTATGCAAAGACACTTAAGTATAAAGACAAAAAATGACACCACTAGAATAGCCCAAGGTATACAAAAACTAGTATTCATTAGACAAGTTTCAGCAATGCAATTCAAGAAATGTGTGAGAAAGGGTTGTCAAGTTTACGCCATCCAAGTAACAAACCTGTTAGGAAAAGAAGATAAACCCAACTTGGAATACTTTGTTGTTCTACATGGTTTCAGAGACGTATTTGTTGATGAGATACCTGAATTACCCCCTAAAAGGGAGATAGACTTTTCTATCGACCTACTACCTAGTTCAGCCCCTATCTCTAAAGCACCTTATCGAATGAGTTTTCTAGAATTGACAAAACTAAAAATCCAACTACAAGAATTATTGGATAAAGACTATATCAGACCAAGTGCTTCACCATGGGGAGCACCAGTCCTCTTTGTGAAAAATAAATATGACACTCTAATACTATGTATCGATTATAGACAATAAAACAAAATGACTATTAAGAACAAGTACCCCTTACCTAGGATAAATCATCTGTTCGATCAAGTAGGTGGGGAAAAGGTCTTTTCGAAGTTGGATTTACGATCTGGTTATCATCAAGTTAGGATAAAAGATGAAGACATAAGAAAAACAACTTTTCGAACAAGATATGGAGATTACGAATTTGTAGTTATACCTTTCGAACTCACTAATGCACCATCCACGTTCATATGTTTAATGAACATTATTTTTAGTCAGTACTTGGACATATTCGTATTGGTATTTATTGACAATATTTTGATATATTCTAAAACAGAAGAAGAACATGAAGAGAACCTAAGGATAGTTCTACAAACTTTAAGGAAACACCAACTGTATCCTAAATTCGATAAGTATGATTTTTATCAAAAGAAAATAAAGTACCTAGGACACGTAATATCTGCAAAAGGAATTGCAGTCGATCCTAAGAAAGTAAGAGCCATCATGGAATGGACAGTACCAAAAGATGTAGTAGATATCCGATCATTCATGGGAATCACCAGATATTATCGTTGATTTATAGAGGGGTTCTCCAAAATTTCTTACCTTATCACATCATTACAAAAGAAAGGGACCAAGTTTAACTGGTCACAGAAGTGTCAAGACAGTATTAATAAGTTAAAGGAATTGTTAACAATTGCACCCATTTTAAAGGTAGCATATCTAGATAAAGACTTTACCGTCTATGTTGATGCGAGAAAAGAAGGACTAGGTGGTGTTGTAACTCAAGAAGGACATGTTATTTGTTATGAGTCCTGGAAATTAAAGGAACATGAGAAAAACTACGTCACTCATGACTTAGAATTGGTAGTGGTAATACACGCCTTAAAAATGTGGTGACACTACATAATGGGTAGAAAAATTATAGTATTAATAGATAATAGTGGTGTGAAATATTTGTTTAGTCAGACATACCTTAATGCAAGGAAAGCAAGATGGCTATCCTTCTTGAGCGAATTTGAATTTGAGGTAAGACATATCAAGGGTAAGGAAAATAAAGTAGTTGATGCTTTGAGCAGAAGATTTCATGGGTTGTTCAAAATCAACATTAGCAAGGTAGAAAGAGATCTTGAACAGAGGATAAAGACATCAGGTAATAATGAGGAAAATTACACTAAGACACTGGAAAAATTACAAAACACTACAGAAAATTCAAACAAAATAGAACCGGGTATTGACAAAAATGGTCTACTACGATTTAAAAACAAAATATACATACCAGAATTCGGCAGAATTAAAGTTAACAAGGTTGGATGAAGTGCATAAGAAACCATATTCTGGTTATCCAGGATACCAGAAAACGATAAAAACACTTAGAAAATTATTTTATTGGCCTAATATGAAGGGCAAAACAAAATAATACTTAGCTTAGTGTCAAGATTATCAGTAGGTAAAAGCTGAACACCAGCATCCAGTCGACCTATTACATCCCTTATCAGTACCAGAAAGGAAATGGGAGACTATATCGCTGGACTTTATTACATGTTTGCCTAAAACTCAGAAACAAAATGATTCTATTATGGTGGTAATCAATAAAATTAGTAAGTCTGCACACTTTATTCTTGTAAATTCTACTTTTAAAGCTATAAAAATGCTGAAATATTCATGAAAGAAATTTTTAGAATGGATGGTATTCCCAAAATGGTGATTTTGGATAGAGATGTAAAATTCACATCTGCTTTTTGGAAAGAATTGTTTGTAGGGATAAATACTAATTTGAATTTCATCACAAGTTATCATCCACAAATGGATGGAAAGATTGAAAGAACAAACCAAATCATAGAAGATATGCTCTGCATATACATAAGAACAAAACCAAGCAAGTGGGAAGACTACCTGCACCTGGTAGAATTTGCATATAACAATGGGTACCAAACTTCTGCTAAATTGAGCCCCTTCAAGGTATTGTACGGCAGAAAGTGTATGACTCCAATTAGTTGGGATAACTCGGTTGACAGACTCATGGTTGGACTAGAGATGCTCCAAGAAATGGAGAGTACGTTAAGAAAGGTACAACCAAACTTAAAGGAGGCACAGGACATACAGAAAAGTTATGTGGACCAGAAAAGAAGACACTTGGAATTTCAAGTGGGAGACCATGTTTATTTAAAATTCAAATCCTAGAAGAGTTTATTAAAGCTAGGGAACTGTGCCAAGTTGGCACCCAGGTTTTGTGGGCCCTTTGAGATACAAGCTTGAATTGGACCCATATCATACCAACTTGCACTTCCAGCCAATCTAAAAATTCGTAATGTATTTCATGTTTCTTTGTTAAGGAATTATGTTCATGACCCTACTCATATGATCGATTGGAACTTGGTGCAGGTGGAACCAGAAGGAGAGTTCCAGGCGGAACCCCTACATATTCTGGACTGGAGAGAACTAGCACTTTGGAACAGAGTCGTCGCTCAGGTAAAGGTGCAATGGAAGCACTTTAGTTCAGAGGAGGCCACTTGGGAGTTGGAGGGAGATTTGCGGAAATCACATCCAATCTTGTTCCAAGAAAGAAACGAACACTGAGGACAATGTTTTATTGAAGGGGGAAAGGATGTAACATTCCTAAAAATAAATTAATTTTGAATTTGAAATTTCTTAGGAATTTTTTTCCGTTTTTGGTAAATTCGAAATTGGAATTTCTTTTCCATTTATGGCAATTCCAAATTTTGAATTTAGTTAATTGTAATTAATGATTATGACTATTGGGAAGAGATCTAATTTTACCCAACTAACTACTTGACTATGAAACTTGTATGAAACAAAATATTTTATAATTATTGTAGGAAGACAAATGGAACAACCTTGTTGAAATCAACTAACCATGACTCCATGAGTGGGGAACATGTTGGAACTACCTCAAGGATGATTGTTACAAGTGGAAAATCAAGAATTTGGCCATTGGAAGCCCCTAAAAATCAGGGATTTGGAAATATGTGAAAATTCCCAAGGGGAAAAAGACCCAGGCATTTCTGGTTTTGGATATATAGCATATGTGAGGAGGCAGGATGTTGCCTAGTATTATGGGGAAAGTTTGACTGATATCTTGTTGTTATGAACACTACTTGTTGAGTGTGAGGCAAGGAGAAGATTTTTAAAGATGAAGGGCATTTGTTGAGGAGGAGTTCTGAGTTAGCCCTCATGGATTCATGGTCAGGCTAGTGTGTGAACTAGATAAGTGATTTGGCTATCATGTTCTCAGGTTGGGAGGAACGTCGCTATTCCCTTTGTCTCCCAATGAACTGATTCAGATATGTTATATTTTCCATCTATATTTGAATGATTAAATAATTGGTGTAGCGCATCTATTAATTATTGATTGATATAATACCCTGGGTGAAATTTGTTCGATTATATGAGGTATAACAACTAACATAATGCCTCACAAATTTAGTTTTGAATGACTCTTTAGTGTTGGATTAAATTTTGAATGAATGCTATAATTTACCTTTTTTTTGTTATGATAGTTGAAAGGTTACGCATGGATAAATTCTAGAAGAATTCATTCTGTAAACTAGATTACTGCTACACGGAGGAACTGTAGGATAAATTACCAGTGGATCGAAATTTATTATGCAGAACTATTTATGTATAAATGGAATTGAAACTAAGTTTATATATGAGTGTATTTATATTTCTGTAAGTAAATCTCAGAGTTATAATACTTATTCGAGACCTCCATTCCTGCATAGAATTGAATCAGAACTAGTACGCAATGATATTTATTCCACAATATATTTATATTATATATAGAAATATACATGTCTATTCATTGTTGGCGACTTGCACAAACATTATAGAAGAAAACTAAGATTGAATGTCTACAACATAAAGTATATATATATAGATCTGTTCCTTACTATGTAAATAGTAAATTGTTCTGACAGACATGCAACTACAACTGTATAAATGAAATGTTGGATGTAGGAGACCAATAAATTTCTTCCGAAATAGAGAAGCTGGAACCTCTTATGAATTCATATAATACGATATGAGTTGAAATTTCCTACCCATAAAATAACAATTCATTAATTTTTCAATATAAATCGAATACAATAAAATAGAGGAGTACTAATAACTCTATTGATGTAGATAAATTCTGGGAAACATATCAGTACCAGAACAAACAAATTGAATAAACGTAAGTCGAGATGACTTGGCTTCAATATTTCAATTTTAACAGTAATCAATGCTCGACAATCAAGAGACAAACTCACTATGATTCAACATATCATTCCGAGTAGACACGACAGGAACCGTAACTCAATATTAAACAAATTTATTACATATCTTGACCAAACTTAAAATCAAACACGGATACAATACTTATGAAAGTACTAGGCGATATTCCAACAATGGAAACACTACTGCAAGAGGGGGTTACACTTCAACCAAACAATATTGAAGTCGAAACATAACTATTTGTAACGGAAAAACTAGATGGGACCACGACCTCCATTTTCTAGAACCTGTAAAGTTAAGACTAAGAGATGATGGGATCGAAACCTGAATACCTTTTGCGCCAAAGAAATGGGTCAGTATCTAAAACTTGCGCAAACTGAAGCTCTGCAAAAATGTACCCTGTAAATATTAGTAATTTATATGAAAGAAATATAACGAAAACATCAACATGATGATAATTGTTAACAAACAAAGTATTCTAGATTGACACTCATCTTTTGGCATGCAGGATCGTATATTTCCTTCTCGCTTGTTGGCTGGATGGACGTCCGGTCTGAGGCAGAATGGTGCAGTAACTCCTTGATGGGTACCCTCGCATCAACAAGGCCCATCATTAGTAAATTATATCCAATCTTTAAATGAACAAAGCTAACAAGAAGTAAACATTTATACAACAGTCAACGAATTTAAATAAAATGAAATAATCGACAGTACTATTTTTCTTTAACATACAGATGGTATAAGTCATGTTGTGCGAAGACATACTATAAACCTTTCACACTGAACCGAAACTACACCTAACTGGCGAATTTAAACCCTTCTAGAATCAAATTGTAGAAAGTAATTATAAACTAGCAGTCAATACATAGATATCCTTCTACAAAATCCAAATGGGGTAAGCTACGATAATAAAAATAATCTTCTTTAACATATTGCTCGAAAAATCGTAGAGGATCACTTTTTAATGACATCGGGCAGGAATATGTTAGATATAAAGGAAAACGTCATATGCGAAGAACAACTAAAGATTAACGAAACTATAGAAGAGTGGGTTCACCCCTCTATGAAGAAAGGGAAGAAAGTACAATATTACACAGTGGGACCATCCCCTTCCGAAAGGAAAATGCTCGCACAGTCTCATGAAGATTCAATTTAGGCCTCAACTTACGTACTGTAAGGGGTATCGATAACCGTTAGTTACGAAACCCTAGGAATCTCAAACACAAAGAATCACTTTCCTTGACATACTAGATAAGAAAGAACTTGAAACGTGTTTCACTGATACCCAAAAGAAGCACTGCGAGTGTAAATTTCCCTAAGTCTGAACAAGGATAGGATGTCGAGACCTCTCCAGGAATTAGATATTAAATCGACAGTAAACATTATATACAGAAGAGGGAAAAAGTTCCAGAAAGTTACCAGTAACAACGATAATGAGAGATTTAAGTAAAACCGGTAATTTGACAAGAGGGTTATTCCACCATATTAAAGAATCAAAACTTTGTTTCATAACCAGAGCATAGGGTGTTCAGAATCTTACCAGGGAGGGCGAATGGCAACGTCGTTGCACCAGGTAACGTTTTCCCAAACCAATGACACGCCTCAGTAAGAAATAAAGGTATACAAAGTCTTTCGAAAGACTACCTAATGAGACAACAAACACATTAAAACCCTAAAAGGGACCTTCATTACTCAGTTTAAATGTCGAAGGTATGAAGGGTGGTCTGGCCATGTGACAGGGGCAGAGTTGGCATGAATAGAATGGACGAAGGGCCAGGTAAGAGCATCGTAACTCGCACACACAAGTTGCCATTAAAATATGAACGCTGAGCCTTAACTCCCTTCTGACAATAGCTACTCTTTCACATCAAGAAAATTCACGAAGTAAATGAACTCTTCCAAGTCTCGATGAATTGGAACTAGTATCCTTCAACTTCCTTGTTACAATTATCGTATCGTTCGAGAGAAGGTTTGTTGAAGCATCATTTTGTTAAGTCAAAGTTAACATGGGATCTCGTTACCCAAACTCTCTACTGGGAAAAGGGATCAGATTAGTGTTAATCTTAGAAAACCCGAAAGGGAACCCATCTATTAATCAGAGCTATGCATATTAATGCTAAGTGTATACCATTAAGCCACTTTTTAACTGTGGGTAT